>VYZT01059389.1:0-15043 GCA_013400735.1 Pomatostomus ruficeps | reverse complement strand
CAAACCACGACATTTAGCAAACAAATTTGATCTGCAGAGGAATTTGCTCTTTTGTGGCAATTCTCTCAACTTTGCCTTTGTGAATTTTTGAGGGGAGCTGCTTTGGATCTGTGGCATTCAGGAACCTGGCTGTCAGTAAGAAAGCTTCCTGATCCTATGCAGATTTACTGTCCCATATAGAGATACAGTTGTTTACTGAGTACTCTATCCTAAAGTAAGCTGTCAGCATGCCCTGATTATCTGGGTTCCCGTATGAATTAAGATGTGCTATTTTCAGAGACTGAAAGTAATACAGACATTTTTATCATGCCTGTGAGCCAAAAGAATAAATACTCTGAATATTTTCTGGCTCCTTTCAAAGCCCTGCTGGTTATCATTGCATCATGCATTCCACCTGAACTCAGTGTGAGGGAAACACAGGTCAGGCACACTTGAGTAGCTCAGCAGGAGAGACTGTCTGTGATCAGGTATGTTGAGAAGATATCTGTTGGTTGCAACTTTATTATTAATTTTTTCACTTTCTTTTTCATTGGATCAACCGTGAATCACCAGCACTGTGTCCTGTTCAGAATCTGTAGGATTTTCTGTCTGTTCATGGTGCTGGATGCTTGCAAACTAGGTTTGAAGTTATTTTCCTGTTACTTAGAAATTATGTTCTCTGCTAATGCTCTGTCATGGCACACTATAAGCAGAAAGATTACAAATACTTTTTGTTAGAATGCAGTATTTTATTCCTGCACATTATTGATCCATAAACACTTTAAGTCTATTGTGAAATCACTGTTGAAAGACTGAGGAACAAATTAAGAAACTGCACTTACAGAAGCCATCATTATAATGACAGGCAATTTAGTTTGAGGTAACTGGAGCAGTGAGGAATGCAATCCATCATATCAGCAAGTATCTTTACAAATTTTATTAGTCTGACAAATGTTATACAGACCATCAAGGTCATTTCATAGTAAAGATAGGATATTGTTTTCATGTTCTTACAGCAACAAGAGTGGTTTGAATAAACTGCATGTCCAGTTCCCTGGGGTTCTTGCAATGCAGTGATGCAGTGAGACAAGAAATAAAAACAGCTGCAAAATGAGACCTTTTCCCATTTGTGTAGGGCATATTTTCAGGCTAACAGTTCTAACTTTGTGAGAAATAGCCTTTTTAGTGACAGTCACTGTCAAGTATTAAGGTTTCCTGTCTTTCCAATCCCTGCTAAATGACTTTACCCCACTAAAGCACATTCCATGGGCCTTGGGTTGAGTGTGTATGCACAGGGCACTTACTGGATCTATTTCTTACAAGAAAATTACCACCCTAGTTCATAACAGTTGGTAGAAAAGCTCATCCTTTAGATAAGATCTCATGAAATAAAAAGCTTCAGTTGAAAACACAAGAGGTTTATTAATACAGATGAAATTCTAACTTTCCTAACGTAAATTTTTCAATATATAGCAAAGATATGGAAGGGTTTTGCCTTCAAAAAGCAGTTTTTTTCTTTTTGCACTCCCTTGGAAAGCATTATGCAGTAAGTTTTTGATGTTGTATGTATTTTGGGGAGATATCAAATATGGTATTTTCCCAGCTACCCATTTTTATTTTTGAAACAATTAGTGTATATGTTTATAGTCGCTCTGTCTGCTGGATGAGAGTCCCAGCCTGGTGGGTGCAGTTGATTTTGTAGTGTCTTTGTGTGATTTGGTTTTGGTTTGTTTGTTTGTTTGTTGAGTTTACTTCTGCTTTTGTATTTGAGACTGATCTACTTTCTCATTGGATTTCTCACTGTGATCTAGAGGAATATTTGACAGTTGAAGTCATTAAGAAGAGTAAAGAAAACTAAAAACCACTAAGCAAATTAGCTGGCAGCCATGACTACAATTATGCTTTTCTCATTAAACTTTGACATTCCTAAAGTCTGTGGGACTTAGCTAATTATTCTAACTAGTGTAAGGAATATATGGAAGAGAGACCCATTGTGCCAGGAGGTCCCATGACTTGCTTCCGTAGCAAATCTCATGATTTAGAGCTGGTTATATCTGTTTTGATCCAATAAATAGATTGAATATACTTTTAATACAAGGAAGTTGAATTGCTGTGAAATTTGAAACTTTATTTTAATTTCAAATCTTTGTTACAAGTCTTTCCACACAGGAGTTGTAGTTATAAGGAAGTTTTCTTGTGTTAAGGAAAATAGTTTTTCCTTATGTTGTCACCTCCTAGTGTATCTCAGGTGAGAGATCAGATCTCTGATAAACACTGGGCTCTCATTTGCTTCAATTCCATGATTTTGGTGCCTCTTTTCTGCATTTGTCTGGTGTGAAGATGAGTGAACAGAATCACAAAGAACTAACATATTTTTACTGAACGTGTTGCAGAATTGTGTTCCTTCTCTTTTCTAGGAAGACTTTACCTGTTACATTATAGGGCATTTATTATCATCTGTGTTGGTTTTACTCCCAACTTCACCTGTAAAGTGCATTGTATTCTGCTTTTTGAGGATTGTATGTCCTTCTTGATAAAACTCTGCAATGCCTATTTCAAGACTGTTATACGAAATCTGTTTGTAACTCTTCACTCCACCCAGCTCAACTATTGCCCCTTTAGTCTAGTTCTTTGCTATCTGCATCATAGCTGTTTTTACTTCTCTGCCCTTAAATTCTTGTATTAATTTCACTTTCCTCAGTTTAATAATTTTTTGTTGATATTCCATGAAAGGCATTAGTCTTATAAATAGTTGATGCTGTATCTTCTTCATCCATGAAAATCCCTCCAAAAAGTTTTAAAAAATACAGATGCTAAGAAGAACGTGCCCTGCTTTAGATAAATATGTGCTTTGGGTTTTTCATTTTCTTCTGCATCCTTTTTCTTTCCTTAAAATGTATTCTGATAATTGTTGGAATAATTTATCCTAAAGAGGTCAGGAGAAGAGGAATTGAGTTAATGAGAGCCAAACACTGGCTCTGCAAGTTTCATTTCAAGGTAATGAGACAAAGACAGCTAAGGGTCAAACTATCCAAGGATAAGGAACAAGTTAGGAGGTGACTTTTATCATTGTGCAGCTGGTCATTCTGTTTGTTTCTGAAGAATGAGGCTGCCAAGAAGAGCCTGAAGAAGCCTGAGGCCTTATTTATATTCTGCTGATTCTGTAGATGTTATGAGGGTGGGAGAGTGAGTTGGGGGTGGAGAAAGACAAGAAACAAAAATACATTCCTGACACCTTTCCAGATATTACATTACGAATAGGAATAATATAATTTTTCTTCTGTTTATACTTGTGTGTGTGGAGAACTTCATTCTTGCAGTCTCTATCTGTATCCCCTGTTCCCCAACAGAAAGAATAAAAATTGCTGATGCAGTACAACTGGAAGTCATTAAACAGTGTGCTTGGGCACTATCGACAATAATTTGAGAGCTGACCTAATTGATTGCTTTACCAGAAGCTGGAAATGTTGAAGATGCATTGATTATGCAGAACACTGGATATTGTATAGTTTGCTGTTTTCACAAAATTGCAGCTGATTTGTGAAGGAATTCATCAGAAGGTTTAGGAGGCACGCAATAGTTTGTGTGTTTTTCAGTAAAGTAATGACTCATCTTCCCTTATTGATTTATATAGCTTGTTTTGCAGCTCTGGCATAAAAAAATTTCTTTCCTGCTTGTAATTGTCATATTTTACCATCATAGAAGGGTGGGGTGAAGGGAAAAATTAGAATGATCAGAAAAAAAAGTATTATTTCTTTTTAAAAAATCTTGTCAACCACCTCGACTCAAAAAAAATTACTTAATTTGTCTGGGGCTTTATGTGTCTGTTCACAATTGAATTTATTTGTTTAAAGCTGTGGTGGTTTTAGAGTGGTCTTGGGGTTTGTTCAGTTGACTTTTCTGGATCTTTCAAACCTTTGAATTTCTTAAACCAAAATGAGAGTCGGTGATAATACTGTGTACTAATATTTTCTGGGTTAGAGTGAAGTTCACAGTAGCTGACATGGGGCTGTGTTCGGTTTTGTGCTGCCAACAGTGTTGATAACTCAGGGATATTTTTGTTTTTGCTGGGCAAGGCTTGCACATGGCCAAGGCCTTTTCCGCTCATCACCCCACAGTGCGCAGGCTGGGGGTGCACAGGGATTCGTGAGGGGACACAGCTGGGACAGGTAACCCCAATGGACCAAGGGGAAATTCCAGTCCACATTTCTCATTTTAACCATTCTGATTCTGTCCCCCATTCCACAGGGTGGAGGATTCAGTGAGTTTAGCTGCCTACTGGGATTTTGAACCACGACATACTGATTTAAGCAAAGTTGAAAATGTTTCATAATTTTTTTTCCTTTTTACTCGCTTGCTTGGTCCGTACTTTTTGGTTTGGGTTTTTTTCCCTTCCTTTTCCTTGGTGATTTGCAGCAGTTGTGATCTTTACTTTCTGAATGTGCTGAGCTCTGGGAAGAGCAAGCAGGTGTTCATTTTTCTTTTCTTAAATCTAAATTGCTGAACCTCCGCACCCTCTTGTGCTGGTCCTGCCATTATTACACAGCAGGCAGGGCTTCACACAAGCCTGGCAGCCACTGGGTACTGCACTGGGGTTAATCAGGATTGTAGCCTGCTTCCAATCATAACTAACACAGCAGTCCTGCTTGGATTTCTCATTAGCAAGGTGTTGTTCTGAAATGCATGTATGCACTGATAGATTGATGTAATCTGAACAGGTATGCCTTTAGACAATGTGTAAGGACAAAAAATACCAAATCAACTCATGTTCACATTCATATCATCATCACCTAGTTGCTTCAAATACCATTTGTAGTGTCTCAGCCATGATTTTCTGGGCCTGTTTCAGGTTCTGCCTTGATGTGATGACAGAGAGAAACTTGCTCCATCTCCAGTTTCTGTATGTGTCTGCATATGTTGAAGCTGTAGATTCTCACTCCTTTGTTTTCTTTGGCGTTACTGAGGGCCCTTATCAGATGATTTGTCTTCCTATTTTAGTCTTTGGCCTTGGAATTGTTAAATGGTTTAATCCAGATGACAAAAAGGCAAATGGATACCATTAATATGTTTAAGTGCCTCCCTGACTGTACTTTATTTGTGCTTATTACTGCGTCTTCTCCCTTTCTTTTTGCCATGTGCATCCAGTCAGCCTCCTCAGACATAACTCTAATAGAGCAAAACTAGCAATGTAAATTATGCCAACCAGGTATACTAATGTTTGTATGATTTTCTTACGAAATAATACCAAGTACTTCATTGGATACCGATTTTCAGAAAAGAGAAAAATCCAGACTGCTTTAAATATTATAAGAACAAATAAAGCACAACAAAAAAATCTCTCTACTTTTATGTTCTGACAATCTACTTGGTAAAAGGTCTGTTATAACAAAAAAGCAACTCATATAAATGTTTGTTATGAAAAATGTGAGTAGATTGTCTGTTACCAACCATAAACACCTTTTCTTTAATGCTTTCTGGAGGTAATTGATTTTCCTTGCTCTTGTGATTAGGACAAAGCAAAAGTTGTATTTTTTTGTTCAGTTTGGGGTTTTGTGTTGGTGTTTTTTAGATTATTAAAAAAAAATCATACCTTAATTTCTACCTTAATGTTTTAAAATTTTTGTCACTAGACATAGTATATCATTTGCAGCTACACAAAGAAAGATATACAAGGAATAAAGTATAGACTGTACAGAACTTCCACTTGGTTTGTTTTTTTCCTGGGCTAGAAATGATTGTTTGCTAAAATCTATAAATTAAATTTCCACTGAAGTATATGCAAGGATGTGTATATGTATCTGTGCAATATCAACTTTTTTTTTTAACCGAAGTGTGTTTTGGGTCTGTGTCTTTGTGTACATGCATATTAAAATTCTATTTTAGCAGCTTTATGGGTTTTTTTCTTTATTGTTGCTGTGTTTGGAGGTTGCTCCTACCAGTTACTGCTGATATCAAACTGTGATTGTAATGAAGTAGTCAATCTCAGTAGTGAATGCAGAAGATTACCATTTTAATGACTAATTTTCCTGCAACTTGTCAT
Source organism: Pomatostomus ruficeps (assembly GCA_013400735.1). Taxonomy (NCBI): domain Eukaryota; kingdom Metazoa; phylum Chordata; class Aves; order Passeriformes; family Timaliidae; genus Pomatostomus; species Pomatostomus ruficeps. The sequence continues at coordinate 9,024 of VYZT01059389.1, read as the reverse complement.
TGTAGACCAGTCCCATTCATATAATAATTCTCACAGGATGTAACATGTTTACTTCCTACCATAAAATTTCACGTAGAACTCTGTACCAATTCGTAAATGTAGGGACAAGACTCTAAAGCTGCTGTGAAGAGAAGCTTGATGTCCAGCCTGTTCCAGTGGTGCCTGTGCTGAGTAGCCTGAATGTCCACTGGTTGCAGTGCTGAGTTGATCAGAAAGTGTGTAAACAATTGTATTTCATGCAAGTGTAAACCACAGAATTATATTAGATCACATCCTTTTCCTATCAGTCTTTTCATCATGTCTGGTGCATTTCAGGTTTTTAACTAACTCATGTCTTAAAGCTGATTCTGCATCAGGTTGATAGAATATGTTGATGTCCTCCTTGATCAGACTAATGTAACAGAGGTTTATTTTAAATTAAATTACTGGTAATACATACAATTCTCTAAGGAAAGAACTGTGAAGAAAAAACTCCTTCATATTGCTTCTTATTATCGAGTATTTCTGTGCAGTGGGAGCTCTGCTGTGTGAAGATCATATATAAATCAAACCAAAACCATTTCCACTTCTGTGCAATATTTCTCACTTTCACTGATTGTAAGTTTATATTACACTTCCCAAGTGCATCTGAAATTGTGCTTCTTTTTACAGGTGTTTTAAAAAAATGTCTCCTCCATTTAGGATTTGTGTTCTGACTTTATCTGTTTTGTATGCTAGAATAGTATGAAATATTATATATTTTTCATTAATAAAACTTGAAGACTCTAGTACTTGCAACAGGATGAATTAACATGGCTACTTAATACCTAATATCTTGTCTGTTAGGCAGTAATAAAGGTATAATATTGTGTCCATTAACCGATAAGAAATGTTTTTTCCTGCACTCTTTTTTTTCTTTCTAGAATGACTTTCCATTGGGAGAATGTAATTTTGTCTTAACAGCTTACAATATCAGAAGGCAATCTGCAGGGCTGGTTAAATTTTCTAAATTCTCTGTCTTCCCTAAGAGATGGGTGGAAATAATTACAGCCAGTAACTATATTTGTATCTGAAATTTGAGTGACATTCTGTGTTTTGTTTTCTTATTTGTTTTAAGAAGAATGGCTCATATTAAATAATGTGTGCCACCCAGGTAGGTTAAGATGTCAAGTTATTTGAACAGGTTATAACTGTTTTAAGAAGCTCTTGTGGTATCCCAGTGAATAGTAATGTCCATTAAATGATTTCACTTTTTCTGTGAGCTTAGCTATAAAATGCTGGTTTTTAGATATTACTTCCATCAACTTAGTATTTTTCAGTAAAATACCTTATCCCTTTTCTAATGTCTCCTCTGCGGCTTTCTTGCGGCGCCTTCCCGGATAGCAGGGCTGCCCAAAGCTGGCGCGACCCCAGTGCCCTGACCGCCCTTGTTGGGGGGGGGGTCAGGTTTGGCCCCACCAGTGGGAAGCTGGGTTGTGTGTAGGATAGGGGACGGCGAAAGACGTAGGAGACCCGAAGACAAAAGGAGGGACTCCAGGTGTGAGCGTACTGCAGTTTATTACCGCAGTGGGAACTCAGGGACCGGAGCCCCAAGCCGCCTGTGACACGAGGTTTTAAGGGGAATAAACAGCCAATCAGGTGAGGGTACAGGGGAGGAATTAAGGAGAGTCCGGGGTTACAGAGCCAATAACTTGGGGAATAAGGAGGAGAGAGTGAGGAGTCAAGAGGGGAGAACAAATCACCAACTGAATAATGGAGAACTTACTAGAACTTGGGGAGTATATAGAAATTAACTGACAACTGGGTATCCAATGAGGGGACTTGGGGGCAGGCTTGCCATAACTTGGGTTAAACCATTGTGACGTCTGTTTCTGGGGGGAGCTCCCCAGCCCTGGGAGCCCTCCACCAGAACTCCTTTTCTTCGGTGGTACATTCTGGGGCTCTCAAGCCTTTATTATTTATACGTATCACCCCAACGCTTTTCTCCTTATGTAGTAAAGTTATTGAAGTATATAAACCATTTTAATTATGATACTACTTAGACCTATGCAGTTGTAGTCAATAGTTCTTCTGTCTTCCTGTTAACTTGTATTTATTACAATATGCAGGAAATGATCATATTTTATTTCTTCTCCTGTTTCCTGTGTGGCTTGAGAGACTTACTGGTGATTAAGAAGCTTCCTAATCCTGTGCTTCACTTTGAAGAGCATAATTTGCAACTTCAGCCTTTCTCCTTCCCGCCGTGTTAACATGTATTTATCCTATCATTTGTAACATATGGTGACCATATGATTCAACTGGAGTCCACATAATCAGACCTGAACAGTTCCCTGTATGAAATATGTATTGGTGCATTGGGCAGGCAAAATTTTGCACCTGTGGCCTATAATGGACAATTTGGGGAAATCTTGTCCTTCTGTGCTTGTGAAAGAGGAGGAGGAGATGAATCTGTAAATTGTGGAATGCCTTAGGATGGAAATATCTAGAGGCTGGATTTTAAGAAGGCTTTTTGGTATTTGTGCCAGCTTTCAGTTTCTGCAGTAACAATCTAGATAATTGCTGGAGGCAAACTTAGGTAAATGTGGCAGCTGATTATATCAGCTTCATGATGTCATACCGTATTTCCATTGTGTGTGGCTAGTATGAAACCTGACAAATAAAACAAGGTTAGTTCCGTGAAAAACAAATGCAATTGGTTTATGGTATAGAATGTACTGTGTATACATCACCTTATTTCCTTATTTTTTATTTCCTTATATTTTCTTATATTTTAAACTGCTACAGGAGTTTCCCCACTCGTTACAATTACATGGTTTCCATAAAGCTTTGAAGAAGAGATTTGAACAAAAATTGTGTAACTTTCTAGTTCTACTAAATGGCAAATATCTTAACTTTATAAGAGAAAATGCTCACATTACTTTCAAATAGCCAACCTAGTGGCCTTCTATGTTGAAGTGACTACACCAGATGTCATTTATCTGGACTTCTGTAAAGCCTTTGACACCGTTCCCAACAGCATCTTTCTCTGTAAATTGGAGAGAGATGGATTTGATGAGTAGACAAACAGTAGATTATTACATGGGTAAGGAATTGTTTGGATGTCTATCCAGAGGGTAGCGGTGAATGGCTCAGAGTCCTGATGGACATCAGTAACAAAAGGTGTCCCCAGACAGATATTAAACAACAATGTGGAGCCATTGTTGTTTAATATCTTCATTAATGACAGAGATGAAAGGACCGAGTGCACCCTCAGCAAGTTCTCAGGTGACACCAAACTGTGCGATGCAGTTGACACTCCTGAGGCAGGATGCCACCCAGAGGACCCTGGACAAGCCCGAGAAGTGACCCAGGGGAATCTCACGAGGTTTAAGAGGGGGATTTTATCAGCAAGCCCTGATGCCAGCCCAGGCTGGGGATGAACACATTGAGAGCGCCCTGCCCAGAAGGACTTGGGGGTGCTGGGGGTGAGAGCTGGACATGAGCTGGCCATGGGCACTCCCAGCCCAGAAAGCCAAGAGTGTCCTGGGCTGCATCCAAAGCCCCGTGGGCAGCAGGGGAAGGAGGGGATTCTGCCCCTCTGCCCCGCTCTGCTGAGACCCCACCTGCAGAGCTGCCTCCAGCTCTGGGGTCCCAGCACAGGAAGGATATGGAGCTGTTAGAACGAGTCCAGAGAAGTGACACCAGATACTAGGAAAAATTCTTTACTGTGAGGGTGGTGAGGCCCTGGCACAAGTTGCCCAGAGAAGTTGTGGATGCCCCATCTCTGGAAGTGTTTCAAGGTCAGACTGGATAGGACCTTGTGCAACCTGGTCTAGGTCAGGGTGTCCCTGCCCCTGGCAGGAAGGTTCCTTCCAACCCAAACCATTTTATGATAAGATTACTTTTTCAGTCGTATTTACTAATTCCTAAAATACACATTTGATGCCAAGTCATTAAAACTGTTTTTCCTCTTAAAATTTGTAGTGGTTTTGTAGGCCTAGGTAAGTACCAGGTATTTGCTGTCTCTGTGTGTGTTAGCCTCAAATTTCAGTGTCTCTGTTGCCGCTGTCATATATGTTAATGCTATGTAGATGTCACAAACTTGTATTATTGCATGAATTGCATACTAGGACTATTCTTATGTTGGGTAGATGAAGAGTGGTTATAGATACACCACTCTTACATTAGTGTTTTGGCTTGCTTTACCTTTTTTATCACTTTTTTTAACACTTCGTTTCACTGAGGAAGCTTGTTTAGATCTAGTGAAGAATGTGAAAAATATTTATCCCTGTAGCATATCACACCACAGTGCTGCGTATAGTAACTTCGGGTAAAGGGAGAGTTGCAGTACCTTCATACTGTTCTGTTTCTTTGTAATGAACAAAAGCTTTAATGTGTGAGAATCTGTCAGAAACAATTGGTTCTGAGTTCGTATTGTATGATAGCAGTGAGAGGGTTGTCTGAGTTGGTATTTTAAGTTTTTCAGATGAAATCAAAATACTGAGAGAATGATAGATTAGTTTTGCCTGTGAGAGGGATGTGACAACAATGCAGGCTTATGCTATGGAGGTGATGGTGTCTCTAATGAAAGGAACATGGATTTTTCAGATTCTTGACCAGGGAAATTAAAGGGTTTATTTAGGTGTCTAGGAGGCCTTCAGAAGGTAATCAGAGTAATGAGGCATTTGAAATATGTTTTTATTTGTAAAAAGGGCAATGTTCTTGGAGTAAACCAAAAGGAAGTCGACATAATAGTATTTCATAGTTTTCAGGACCAAGACCTCCACTATTTGTGAACATTAACCATGCTCTTGTGGGGGCATTTTGGAAGGGATACAGTATGAGCATAAAACAGTTGTTAACGTGAATAGTCTTCCAGCCCCTTTAAAAGCCTTGAAGTTGTGGTAAACAGATATATTTGCCAGAGTAAATGAATTTAATGGGAATGTATAAGATCAAATTGCACAGATGAAATGAAAATAAAAGTTAATTTCTTTTAAAAAGATTTTAGGTGGTAATGAGATTATTCTATTAGGATGAACAGTAAAGCTGTCAAATAAACCGGGTTTTGTATTGTTTTTTCTACTCATAAGACAGAATGGGAAATACACTTGTATACCTCTGGTGGCATTAAAAGTGAAGATAATGCAAAGTCATCTTCTGTCCCAGAGAGGATGAATATTTTATTCATGCACTTCTTACCCAAGGAGGAAATATTAAGCCGCTAGACTGCTAAATGATGGACCTGTTTTGCAGTTACGTGGAAATGTTTTTTCCTTTGTATTTAGAATGATAATAAATTAAAATGCTTCATATGTATTTTTCAGCATGTGGACACATTAGTCTTTTTGACTGAGTGTTGTGAATAGCAAAGGAGAATATTATTTTTAATCTTTAGAAATTATTGCATTCTTCCACTTAAAAAAATATGCTGAGAAACATTCAGTTTTCTTGATAACCATTTGTGATATACAATGTTCCTGGTGTGTTGCTCTTGTTACAAAATTTATAATGCAGTGGTACTCTCTTTTTTATTTGAATTTTTAAATTTTAATTATCCTGACATTTTGATGGCGATCAGGTTATGTATACAGGTTATGTATATGTGCTGTTTGGTGAAAGACATTTAGTTTTGGAAGCAGTGTTTTCCAAGCCCTGAGTAAACTTATTTTGATAATAAATTTTCTGTTTTAGTAGGAGGGCAGTATTTTATAAGATGAAGAATTGTTTTTACAATTTTATTTGCATTGTGCAACAAATAAATTAGGGTGTGTTGGTAGTCTTGTTCAAACCAGTTTGAAGATAGTGGTTGTCTACAGTTATTTATTGTTTCAAACTAGATATGTTCCAAGGGTGTTGTTTTGTTTAGTACTAAATAATTTGGGGGATAAAATAGACCAAAAAAGAATGAGAACAAGTAATCTTTTGATGACTCGTGTCATCAGTAACAAAAAAAGAATACGATTAAAAAATTGTAATCTCTGCCACAGAAATGGAAGGAATACTTTGTGCGGCCTTTAACAGAGGTAATTAGAGTTCTGTATCTAAAAATTACGTTGAAGTAATTAGGAAGGATTTTTATAGGCTTTCACTATTATCAAGATAAGACAGCAACATTGGTCTTTACAGACAGTTGTTGAATCCTCTTAAAAGCCAGGGAGGAACTTTGTAAATCCACATACATTCTAAAAGGGCACCTTCTAAAATTATGATTCCCCTGAGTATTGAATTGAGTACACTGCAAAATTGTTGGAGTTGTTTTCATACTTAAGGTGTTTTAAAGTAATTGGTGTTACCATAATATAGGTGATGAGGCCACCTGGTGAACATAATGTAAAATGCTCCTTTCAACTCTTCAGTCCTTACACTCTTGTCAACCTCTTCCTCTTGTATCCTGGGCAGGTGGTGATACCAACTCCTGGAGTGCTGCATAAGGATGAGGATAAGGATGGCAATTCAATCCTCTTCACTCTTTTCCTCTCCTCAGATGTGAGGCTGGGGTAGTGTAGTGTTACAAAACGCCTCAGAGCGAGATATTCTCATGAGGTCTGAGGCAGCAGGGGTGCACAGGGCATTTAAATATTAGGTTGATCTTAAAATACTTCAGAAGAATTCTTGCCTTTAACTTGCTTGTAAAAAGTCACTTATGTTGATGGATTAATTCATCCCTTTCCATTAATAATGAAACTTGTTTTACAGCCATTAGTAAGCAGCAATGTTTTATTTTATGAAAGACTGCACATTTGTTTTGTATAAAGAACTTTTTTCTAATGGAAAGAAACCACTTAAATCTTCTAAATCAAGATTGTGACAAGATTGAAGATCTAACTGAATCTTTAAAAGTATATATTAAAAAATGAGGATCATTTGCTTTTCAGTTAGTTTCCTTCAAAGATGAAGGAACAGAAATAATTATATTTCTCTTTTGGGTGCTCATAGAAATTGGTAGTACTACTGCACGTTAAAGCTGGAAGTTGTTAGATTTCTGTTTTGATTAAGCAAATGGTTGCATTTACTGAAGGTGAAAAAATGTATTGTGGCAGTTAGTTAAGATAAACCTTGCCTTGTTCGGTTCACTAATGAAATTTGGGTGTCCTAACAACTTGAGTGTGATGACAGATTATCCATGCCTTACTTTTGTCAGTGTTCTGTAATTGCAATATGGGGTCATGAATTAAATGCATGTTTGCCAATAATAATTACTTTGTCACAGCTTTTATGACGAATATAATTTAAGTTGATGCATATGGAAAGCAGGCAGTGTATCAGTCCTGTTGAATAGGAAAAGTCCTTTCCAGTTTACATTTTAAATAAATCTTTGAAACATAAACTTCTTTTTCCACCATTTCTGCCTTTTGTTTTCTGAGGGAGGTACAGGAAAAGAGCCATTTATTTATATATAGCAATCTTTACTTGTGTGTGTTTGTAAGATTAGTTTGTGCTGAATTACCATTAATTTAAAATTAGTTGGTTTTATTTTCATGGTCAATCTAGTAGTATAATGCATTCCTATTAAATTATATTACTAGTATATGGTTAGAAGCATAAACTAATGAGTTCCTTGGTTTGTTTGGTGGAACATTAGGACTAAATCTATAAGTAAATACTTTGAGTATTGCAACCTCCTGTGGAAATTAATTTCAAAATGAAATTGAATTTTTACTTGAATTTGCTTGTGATTTCCTACTTACTGGACTAGGAAGGGATGTGTAATCTTAAATATTTAAAGTATATGTTTTAGTTTAACAGTGTAAAATTTAATAGTATTCTACTGTAATATTGTGATCTTTATTTTGACCCTCTCTTAAAAAGCAGTTTTAAAAGTGTTAGTCAAAAGAAAGGCAAGGTCATCATTCCCTTTCTGGCAAAGAGGGATCATCTGATAATTTTAGTACAGAGATAGCAAGGCAAATTTTAAGCTAAGTAGGAATTACCTATATAAGCACACACCTGTAGTCAAGCATCTTCTCTCAAAACTACTTCATGACCTCAATTTGTGATTTTTAATTTTTTTAGATGTTCATGTAATGATATTTAATTTCTTTCCTGCTGATAGGACAGTGATAGCCTGACTACCTTGGTTTACAGTAGATAGATATTTCTGTATATGAGCAATCTTTTTGCTTTATGTTTATTTTTTTTGTATGTATTGCATACTAGTGAATTTGGTTGAGATCACCTGAGAGTCCTGAATTTGATTGAGCTCACCTGAATTAGTCCCTGGTAAATGCTTTTGCTCTGTGTGCTTTGCCTGTATCTTGTGCAATCAATGTATTCCAGAAGTCTTGGTAAAAAGGAGCCAAACCAAAACTACTCCAGAGTTTAGCCTAACTGCACGTTATGGTAGGTTATGGCACAGAAGGATTTCAGGGACACAAAGCAGGGAATTGCACACTGAGCATGTGATGCATTAAACACCGTGTGGGAGGACGCAACCACGTGCTTCACGTGGGGCAGGTTTCTGAGTGGGTGGCATGAGGGTCTTATTCTGTAGCAGATAATAATGCACAGTAAGGCAATAATATTCTAGGACTGAATTAGCAGATGAGCTTTTTGCAAATGTAATCTCTTTTCAAACATAAAACTGAATTTTAGTAAGCCCTCTCTGACTCTTCCCTTCTTCCTATGCTGCCCAAAAAAAAAGTTTGCTTAAACTGGGTTCTGCCCAAGATGGAGAAAAGATTTCTGGAATAAGGAATTGGGAGAAAAGGGATTTCTTCTACCATTAGTACTGCCTTGTATAGTGAATACTTACCTTCAAGACTGACTCTCTATTTATATGCCAGCATGTTTTACTCTAACAAAGTTTATTCTTCTGAGGGATATTTTACATATTTTTTCAAACTTTTATTTATGTATATTGCATGGAATAAAATCTGTATTAAGATGTACTTACAGTGCAGTGCACCTGTTTAAATAAGAGAATATGGTATTTGTTCTGTGCCTGTTGCTTTTTATATTCCTATCTCTTTTTAAGTTTGAGCTTCTGTAGGTGTTTATTAATTGTGAAGCTTTTTAGGTGGAATCTGAGTGGCTTTTATTATTGTACCTCAGTCTTTCTTTTTG
>VYZT01059388.1:0-37261 GCA_013400735.1 Pomatostomus ruficeps | reverse complement strand
CCTAGCTTTAATGGATTGTACCTTTCTGCTTTCCCTGCCCCTCTTCACCCCCTAGCACACACATCAAACCTTTCTGCAAGAGTGGTGCCTGGCACAGCCTCCTCTTTCCAGGTCTATCACCACTACAGCCTCTTTTAGCATCTCAACCATAGAAACCCCCTGAAAAACTCCCTGTCCATTTGGGGGAGGATGCTCATGTTTACATCCTAACAGACATGGCAGCTAAAGCCACTCTTCAGCTTGAAGATTTGTGGCTGTGTAACTTCTTTAAAACGATGGGGGTGGTTCAAAATGTTTTGGGTTTTTTTTAAAGTTCAGGCTTCTTGAAAAGCTGGGAACCATCATTTCATTTCTCTGAGACAAAGCCTGAGCACAATTGTTGAGTGACAGGTGAAACAAGATTTAAAGAATATAAGAAGTTGTACTGCTGTTTCTCTGCCTGATGTCCTAACGTGGCAAGACACATATCCTCATTGTGCCTCTGTAGAACTGAACACAAGAGCTGCAGGTTGGCATGCAGGAAAAAGTAAATAAATCAGGACATTTGTACAAAAAGAGAACATGTGGAGATTTCTTTCTGTTTGGTAGCCTTTGTAAGTTGTGCTTCTTTCAAGCCATCTCACTGAATCCTGCAAGCAGCAGCATCAAAATACCTTCTATGTATAAATGTTGCTTTCCTCCAAACTTGGGAAATAAACTTTTAGTTTATTTTTGCAAGACTCAGATTAATTATTGCATGTTAATGTGATGGATTTAACGCTACCATAATTGGCAAAGCTTGTATACAGGAAGATATCTGACCCAGAAAAGACTCTCAAATGCTTTTCAATATTAAAAATTCCAAAAGTCGTTGTGGTGTTTTGTGCAACAGAGATGCAAATGCACTTTCTGGTAATAGTTTTTAGATATCAGAAGTTTGGATTATTTTTCCCAAACAAAGAAATCCCAAGGCTTAGAAAGCACAACTGCTAAGGCTCAAACACAAGTTTGTTTTACAGTCAGGACAAACTAAAATCCCTTAAAGGTTAATTACAAGTGAATTTAAAATACTGTTAGCAGTCCAAGTTGTGTAGAACATAGTGGCAGGAGGGGAGTTTTTACTAATTTTTACAGAGAAGATGTAAATGAAGTGGAATTCTATAACTTTATCAAAAAAGGAACAGGATAGACTCTGTTATCTGCATTGCAGAGGAGAATATTCTTTAAAATCCAGTCAGTAATTTCCCCTACCCCCCCCATTTTATCCTTATTTCCTTCTGAAGAGTTTTCAGGATATATTAAAATGTGCTGTCACTCTTCTAGAAATAATTCAGTCCTAAGTCTGGGATGAACCATTGTGTTATGAAGGAAAAATAATTTGCAAGAACAGAATTGCCATCCAAAGTGACTAAAAAGATTTATTGAAAATTTGAGGCCAATCTCACTTGATCATGGGTCTCATAATCACATTTCATTCTCCTTCTTGCCTCTGAGATTATGAACACCAAACAGAAAAACCTGTAGTTTATCTTTTTAAACCTCTTGTCACTTTTTGTGGCTGTTTTCATATGAATAAATGATCTTTCTACAATGAAGTCATGAGTGGTTTAGGGAGTGTGTAAAGGTGACAAAGACAAAAAAATTGTATTTTGGGAGGGAGCAGAACGTCACAGTGAAAGAAATGCAGATTTTAACCTTATTCCTCACCTTTTGCAACAGAGAATTTGCATACTATGGTCCCTCAGTATTCATCAGCACCCTGAAAATAAGAAAGGATTTGAGGAGCAGCCAACAGCATATTCTCAAAATAGACCAGGAATCATAGCTTATATTTTCAAAGCTACATAGAAGCTGTTTAATATTCATTTATAGGGGCTGAGGTATTCTGACCCTTGAATTAGCTGTGTATCCTGATTTGGATGTAGATTAGTACAAATAGGGATGATGAATTTCTGGAATGCATTAATAAATCCATTAACACTCTCATACATTGCTAATGTATGGGGAAAACCTGAGGCTCCTGTGGATTAGTTTTTTTTTTTCCCTGCCCTCTGACCAGATTGTAGGTTCCTGGCCATTTGGATGGAATGGAGAACAAATCTGAGTATTCTTCCAGGGAACCTGTCATTCACAGTGGTGGTGAATTGTACAGGTTCCAAAAGAGGGTAAGAAGATAAAAAGTATTTCTCTGGCAAGACTGTATTCATGTTCAACAGAAACCAAAGGAAAGCAAATTTGGCCCACCTGTATGGAGCTCTCCTGGCGACAGAGTCCTTGGAGCACTTTCAAAACATAGAGCAGATGCACAGGGTAACAAACTGTTGTTAGTCTCTCTCCCAAATCAGAGATATCAGTCAAGAGGGGTTTCCTTCCCCCAGATTCACATTCAGATAAATAGCTTTGAGGCATTACTCTGTGTGGATAATATGTGGAAAACATCCAGGAGCAGTGGGACTGAAATGATGTCAGCTTTGAAGAGGACATCCAGGGGAATGACGTCAGGGTGTGCAACTCAGGCCCATGGGACCATGATTCTGGGAACAGCATTTAGATCTAATTTTTATTCACTCAACATCATCTCAGCCAAACAACGCTACAGTTCTGAAAGGAACTTGGTAGTTTCTAAATTATAGAAGATGAAAGGGACCACAGAATATGTGTCTGATTATTTAAAGGGATCCTACCCACTCTGTGTGCACAGCATTTAGCATTTTCCAAAACACAGTGTTAAGAGTTGGTCTGACTTGGTTTAACCAGCAATTTAAGTGGGAGCAAAATGGGACTGTTTTTGAAGTCTCTAGAGGTCTTACACGGCTTTTTTTCAGTTTGGCTCATCAGTTCACAGTAGATGAGGGTGATGTGTTGTGATTTACTATCAGGAGAAATAAGGAAGAAAATTCTCACTTTCACAGCAATAGTTAATTCTCAGTAGTCCCTTTTTTTGGTTCTTCTTATTTATTCCTACATCTGTTTTTAACATGCTCTTATTTATAGATTTTTTTTTTGTTTGTTTTCTTTCTAAATTACAACAACTAGTAGTTATTTAAAGAACTACCATTGTTTCCATTTTAGAGAGAACTCATTTTAAGGACACATTTGTTACCATAGCCATTTAAATTCTGCTTTGTTGGAAGTGCTTGTACAAGCTGATAGCCTAGATGTAAATAATTTATTTCAAATTGAATTGGCTGTGCTCTTTATTAAAAAAAATAGCATACTAACCACGAAATTATGTTTTTTATTTTCTTTAGATGCCTGCCAAACTAACAAGAGATTTTACTCTAAAAGATTGCTTTTTTGTTACTGGCGATTGGCCCACCAGCATTGAAAATTCAGAAACTTTGCATTTTGAAAAAAACCAAGATAAGCTGGAGAGTTAAATGTAATGCTGAGTGCATGCCAGTGTATGCTGTACATGCTGTATATTCATATATGAAATGGAGAAGCATTTTAAATCATCTTGCTAATATTCTTCATATTCTCTCTATGCAATTCTAAAAATAATATGATCAGTTTTATTCCTTTAGCTGGTGAAGATGCAGTTGTTAATAACATCTGCTACGTGGTGGTTGTAGGGGTGAACCAATATCTGGACAACTGGTGTTTAAATTTAACTTATGGTATGAATCAATATTTTACAAACACTATCACTGAACTTCTGCGCCTTCTTTGCTAAATTTGCAATGGAGCTGTGTACAGGTTCGAGTCTGGCATTTTTACAGGCATGATTGGGGACTTAACAGACACAGCAATATTTTTATTTCTCTGGTTGATGACAAACTAATATTCCTTGATTGTATTGGCAATGGACTAAACACCAGCTTGGAAATACAAGCGACCAGGGAGGTTGCAGTAAATTAAGTGGCAACAGAGTTTTGAATGCCAAGGTAGCATTTAAGTATATATGTGTATATACGTGTCTGTGTGCATGTATATATATGTATATGGGGGATTCTTAACACAGTCAGGCAAAACAAAACTTGGATATTTCAGGCTCAAGAAAGGAATGCAAACAGGATTTCAGATATTTTTGGACTATAGCTTGTAATCAATTGATAAGATACAGAAAGATTTGGAACGCTAGGAAAAGGATTTAGTAGAGCTTTTGTTAGTGGGGGGGAGGAAAGGCTTGAGAAGACATGTAAATCTCAGTCTTATGCTTTTGACCAATCAACTCTTCTGCTGGAGACAACAGAAGTTCTGCTCGATTGAGAAATATTTGAATATCGTAGATGATATTTTGACATATTGTATAGGCTTTAGTTTGTATGTGTATGTACTGCAGAAATTATATTTTTGTTCAAAGAAGAATCCAGTCAGTCTGACTCAGAGGTGAACTCTCAACTCATGCACTGATTTTCAAGAAAAAGCTGCCTCTGAGATATTGTCCCTTCCCCTGCAGCTAACTCTCTGTGTATTAAATAGTCTCTAAGTGTGCAGGAGTAGGTCTATTTGAACATAATTAAGTGCATATTGCCCCAATCCAGCACGCACAATTCTCATAAGCATACCACGGAAGAAAGACACCCGGGCAACTTCGGCCCTGAGGCTGTTGCAACAAATGCGATGCAGTGTCAAGGGAGAAGATTTTAATCCTTTAGTCAGTTTGTTTGCCAGTATTAACATTCGGTCCTGTGGAGCTGAATGTTCCATGCTGTTTCCTTCCCCTTCATGTTTCAATAACAATTTTCATAAAAAGAATGTTTCCCACTTCATGGCATTACAGGGAGTGGTTGTTCAGAATCTGAAAGTGTGCCTGAAAATTTAGACAGTTTCAAGCAATTTCTGTAATGCATTTTGACTTGGCTGTATTTTTAAAAGTCAGGTTTGAGAGACTGGAGGGTCACACTACATATTTTGTTTGAACAGGTGACATCAGAGTCAAAAAACTTAAATTTTTGTTGAATTAAAAACAGTCTTTTGCAAAATCAAACATCAATTTTGTTCATATCCATTCTATCAATATCTAGCAATATATCAACAAAAAGTAGTTTTTTTCTCAAGCAGTAGCATTCCCACTGGGATTTGCAACCTAGATATCACAGTCCTTGGTACAGGAAAACCATATCAAGAAAGAGATCCAGCATCTCCCTAAAAATGTAACTTGACAAGCCTTTTGTCTTTGTTGGAAGTGATGATAAAGAACTGTAACAAGCAGCATAAAAGATGAATAGCTATTAAGATTGTTTTGAAATGTTGCAAATTTTAGAAACTTGTGAGATACTGATAATTTTGTTGTCCCATTACCAATGGTACTTGATACTTTTCTGAAGAAGGATACTTGCAATTATTAAAAATGTTTTTACGTTTAACTTAAAGTCCAGAAGCTGAGCAGTGTTCAGAGCACATAACAGAGGGAACACTTTATCCTAAGCCAAAACACTTTGAAAGCTCTCTGTGGGAAGGCTCTCTCTCCCATATTTATCTGCATGAAGGAATTCAGAAAGGTTCACAAGGGACGAAGCATCACCAGCAGCATCAGTAGGCCTTGGAAAATCATCCTTGTATGTTCCAGATCTCTGTCTCTTAATGAGAATAATGCTCTGGTTTAGGAGAAGGTGGTGCTCTGCACTCATGACCTCTGGTGCTGTCCTTTGGCTTCAAAGTCATTCTCCATATGGGCCTGAATGTGGAACTCCATTCCTCACACTGTAAATATTCCCCTTGAGGCCAATAGGTGTTTGCAAAGTAAAAGATTACTCACGGTGAGTAAGAGTCATATGATACAAGCCAACAGCTCTGGCACTGAAATATGTTTTTATATTTTTAGGGGAATATATTCTCACACTTGGGTTTCTTGTTTTTGCCTGCACCTATTGTGTGTGCGGAATAGTCCTGCAAAATAAGTAAGTGTACAGTTTAGTATTAGATATTCATATGTAAATACATATTAGTCTTTACTATCCTGTTGCCTCATGTATATATGTAAATGCAGGTTAACTGCTTGTGTAACTTCGCCAGTGGCAAGTTGAGTAATTCAAAATTTAGCCTTGGGTGGGTTCTGGGGAATTATGCTACAAGTCCATGTTATTTCTTCATTCAAGCTCTCCAGCCCGTTAGAAACACAGTAGAAACACTTGACTGATTCACAGGGTAACCTTCAAAATTACAGACCTAACAAGTATTAATTCCTTTGATATTTATTGATTGCATCAACATTATTCATGATAAACACCTTTTGTATTAATGTGGATGTCACTGGTATTGTGCTTAAGGCTGTCTCCTGTAACTCAGCCTTCATTAACAGGACCAATAATTAGTTCTAAGGTGTTATATTTTACACAGTCAGCTTCATGCATTTCTTAAGGAGGTGAGGAAAGTAAATGTATAGAAACTGTTCACAGGATTTTGAAAACATTTGGTATTTTTAAGACTAGCCTTGGGGGGCAGAGTTGTTTGTCTTCTAAAGAAAAAATGTTTATGTTAGATATACTTACACCATATATACATATACCTCTTAAAACCCAAAAGAAACTTCATTTTTCCTTGGACAAGTTAATGTACATAATGCTATTCAGTTGTCTTCAAAAGTTGACAGGAAGCCTGAGCTGTTATTCCTTCAAGTTTTCCCTGTATAATGCAAAGACACTATTATTCAGGGAGCTGTTGTGCTAGGCTTTGAAGAGTGCTTATCTCCTTGGATGGTCATGTTAATTCTGTAGCTGAAATCAGTTCTTAGGGATTTTGAGATGATCCAGTGGTGGGTCTGGTTTCTAAGGGAGAGTTCATTTCTGGATAGGGTGGACAGGACAGTCTGCCAGCTTAGACCACAAGACGCCTCAAAGTGAATAGACTAGCTTCGTGATTTTGATGGATTTTAGGTCTGGATTACTCAATATGAAACATGGGCCCATGTTTTCCTTGACTGGCCCTTCTGTGTTTTGACAGCAGAACTGGCCCTGTGCACTGAAGCGCTCTCACCCCCAATATTGCTCTCTTTTCTTCCAGCCTGTGACCTGATGAACCAAGGCATCCTGGCCCTCGTCAGCTCCATTGGCTGCACGTCCGCAGGCTCCCTGCAGTCTCTGGCCGATGCCATGCACATCCCTCACCTCTTCATCCAGCGCTCCACGGCGGGAACGCCCAGGAGCGGCTGCGGGCTCACCAGGAGCAATCGCAATGACGACTACACGCTCTCCGTGCGGCCGCCTGTCTACTTGAACGACGTCATCCTGAGAGTGGTTACAGAGTACGCCTGGCAGAAATTCATTATTTTTTATGACAACGACTATGGTAAGTATTTATTTAGCAGGGCAATTCTAGTCAAATCCATAATCCTGTTGAAAAGTGTCACGTTAGAGCTTTATAGTCTTCCAATAGATTATGTTTTGCTTGTGAACATTTATGGTTCTGGCAGCATTTGACAGCACTTCAGAGAAAACTGTTTCTAAAATTGATTAACATTTAGAGGTTTATTTGATAATGTCTTTCTTAGAGTTAGCTGATAAATGAAGAACTTAAGTGTTTTTCTATTCTGCTGATGTTTATGAAGCAAAGAAGTTTTTAGCAAGGTCTCTTGTTCTTTTGGACTGTAGAAACATAAAACGACAATTCAAGAAGCAATGTGTAAAATTTGCCTTCTGTCGATTTGTGTATTGTGTGGTGAATCTCCTCTGTTTGCTGGCATGTCTCTTCTGGCCAGAATCTAGAGCGGTGGAGAATGTAGGTCAGAGGTTTGGCAAGACCAAGGTGCTAGTCATAAATATAAAACATGTAGAAAGAAGTTCTGGAGAGTGAAGAACTTGAGGAGGAGGGCTTGGAGAAGACAACATTCCCTGGTTTTTGAGTTCATTCAGTGTTCCTGAAAGGTGCTGAATTAGTGGTTTTTGTGTGATAGAGCAAGTGTGACACAGATGGCGGTGTCACAAGACTGCACCATCCAGCTCGGTGAATCAGCCAGTTTTAGTCCAGATATTTTCTACAGCTGACAGGAGAACTGGCAAGATTTCCCCAGTATAGGTGCATTATCTAACAAATTTAACGATCTTTATTTCTGTGGAAAATGGCTTTGCCACCAGACCTGCTTTCTTCAGATGCATCCAATATTCATGAGTAATCATGACTGGCATGGATGAGCATTTTAAAACTTATTTTCAAAGTTAAATCTTTAAGTTATAGAAAAATGCTCACTTCAGCGACTTGCTGTGCATAATATCTGGTTCATTCAGGTCAGGTGTTATTGATTTTTGTTCCCTGCCTACATAATAAATTCTTAAATTAGAATAATAGAAAATGATGAATAGGAGAATTCTTCTTTATAACAAAGAAGCACCTAAAAGCACCAGCCATGGCTTAAGGAACACACACACAAACCCGTACAAAACAAATACACAAACAAACAAAAAATCTAAATATTTCACAGCAAAGAGTATTGTTGTTCAGAAATTATGAGTTTATGTATTTAATTGCCAGGTAGCTATGAAGACAATTATAAACTTTTCATCTAAGAGGTATCTGTTTGCATGTATTTTTGAGTTTAAAAGCCTCAAAGAAATTTTATAATTAATATCTTCGAATAATTAAATTCAAAAATACTGGCTTTAAATTATTCAAGTTTCATTATTTATTTTGAGAATTCAGTTCAGACACCACGTTATTTTGTCCTTGATATCTGGGCAAGAACTCCATAATGGTGTGATTTATGTAACACTGATGCCTGCCTGCCTGCAAGGAACAAGTTTTGGAGGAGTAGCTCATTCAGTGACACATCATCCTCAGATGTGACCTGTGGCAAGTATTAAGTTTCTGCACCAGCTTCTCTGGCATTCTGAATTCAGTAGTCTACAAGTAATACTAACCAAGACAGATTGGTAATCTGACTCTGATTAGTGATCACCATCACAAACATCAGGAAAAGGTGCAAAAAACAATTCTTCATTTAGTGTAGACTGAGCAGTGTTTCCCCTTTCTAACCATTTGTGTGGTTTGGGTATTTTAGCAGGGGGAAGGTTGATTTCTGGGGGGGGAGGGGCATGTCTGTGTAGTTTGAAATTAATACCACAGATAAAATGATTTTAAATGCAACCTGATTTTAAAATTAACTTGTGAGAGTAGAGAGTAGAGTTGTTAGCTGATCAAAGGTATGTTTCTTTAAACTGTATCAAGGTAAATCCTTGATTTCAACAGCCATCCTGGGGCAGCAAGCAATTTCTGTATTCTTCTTTTGCTTCCTACAGTTTCTTTATAAAATTTTGTGTTGCTGATTTCATTGATGGTTTCCTCCTCCATTTTTAATAACGATCAAGAGAGCAGAACTTTCAGCTTACCATCTCTAACCTGAGGCCTCTCATTCTTTCCCTTACTATGAGAGTTGCTCACTGGCTCTCCATTCCCATGTCTTGTTCACACTGAAATGCCCCTCTGTTTCTTTGCTACCCTGTTTCAGCTGAAATTATTGGGTTTGACAGTGTATTTTGCCTGTTCATAATTCTTTTACCCAGTTTTTGGTCTTTGACAGCAATTTGTCTCAGACACATGATGACATTATTTTCTTCGTAGCCCCTAGAGAGTAATCTTGCCCAATTGTTATAAATATTAGCAAATTATATCACTTTCTCTCCCTTTCCTGATGTTTTATTGATAAACTGAAAACATTTGTCTTAGCAGCTCACATTTTCTCTTCCTGGATTCTCTATTGATGGAAGATGGACTAGCACAGATAGAGGGGAAAAAATTAATGGCATGAAAAGAGGAGCTGGAATCACTTTTTAATTGATTACAGAGTGGATAAGTCTGAATCCAATATTCACCATGCTTTGAGCAGTAGGTTGCTCAGTGTGATGTCCTGAAATCCCATCCAACTCTAAAAATTCCATGATTCTGTGATGTTTGTGAAAGCCATTCTTTAGATGGGTCTGTAGATGTGAAGTATTTTTTACAGATAGAAACCAACAGTTCCAGAATCAGTTTGGATTTTTTAAAAAAGGGTTGGCCCAAGAACTCCAGAAGACCCTGAGGAAGGGAACAACATTGCCATTAGCTCCTATGCCTGTTGTAGAAAGAAGACAAGACTGGGCATGCAGATATGGGGTGGAAGTCCTGGGATAATCCATCCCTTTGGTCAGTGTCAGTGCAGCTAAGGGTGGTTGCAATTTCCTCTGGAATATCCCAATCCCACTCCTCAGCTTGCCTGAGAGGTTCTGCTGCAGTGTGAGGCTTATTTATTTTCTCAGCTCACACAGACCTAAAATAAAATTCTTGCTAAAAGCTTTGCTCACTGTAACTCCTTGCAGCAGTTAATATTAGAGACATTTTAATAGAACATTTAGTATTAAACATTAAAGTAGGTGGAAGTTAGATACCTGCATTAGAATTAATTTCATATTAGAAAGAGATTATTGATATGTTGTGCACAGCCCCTTGCAAAACTGACACCTATGCAAGCAGCAATGCCTTGCCCTGGTGGTATTTTTTCATGTGCAGGGATTGTTCCTTCTCAAGGTGTGTATCATAACATGAAATGGTGTATCCATAGCGGTAAACTACACTTGAGAAATCATGGCGATATATACTCTGGTATGTGCTCATCTTTTTTTTTTTTTTCTCATTGTTGCCATCTTTTTGTAAATTAGAAAATGTGAAAGCACTGATACACTGACTGATTCCAACAACCAGCAGATTTCCTTTCTAGTAAAATATTTTGTATAGTGATTTAATTTAATTACTCTAAAACAAAGTACTTTAGTTGTATTACTGAAATTATTTCCAGTAATATTTTTGCTCTGTGGAAGAAAATGGGTCTTTCATATTTAAAATAAATTTTCCTACAGTAAAATTGGGATCTTATCCAAAGTACATACTGTGTTAAACCAGTTGCCTTGCACCTTTAATATAAGCTGCAAACCTTTATGTGTCAATTTATCAAAATCAGAGGTTTTTAATCCTATCAATAGAATTGCTTTTGAATTTTATCTTGCAGCCGATCATAGATTCCTTTTCATTATCAGAGAATTTTTTATAATAGAAATGTTTTCTGCAGGCCTGAGAATAATTTCCCCAATGTTACCATCCTTAAAAATCTATTTTGAATGTAAGTAGGTGAGTATATTCAGTTTTACTGTTTTAACACAACTGTACTAATACCGAAATGTTAGAAACTTCAAGTCTACTTAAAGGTTCTTTACTGAAAAGGAAAGTTAACTCTTTGTAGGAAGTAATTCTTTCATTAAGTCATAACCAGCTGGATGTTGAAAAAGTGAGGTAGAAATGTGTTTCTGAAATAATTGATATCCAAGTTTTCAAATGACGTTTCTTTTCCAAGTAAAATTGTAGGTAGGTTGATTATTTTAAGACAAAACAAAGGCCACCTTGATAATTGAAAAAAAATATTTTCCTGTTGTTGACTTAGTTAAGCTAAGTAAAGACTTTGGAAAAGCCATAGTCTTGTCAGTGGTAGAGCCTTCCCAGAAACAAATGTAAGGCTAACATACAGTAGCAATTTATGAGTGCGGATGGGAGAAAAGAGAATATTTTAACATGAGCAGGCTGAGGTGATATTTGCTCTATTTCATTTACTACAATTGTATCTTTAATGTAAAAATTCAGATGAACTTTTGAAAATCAGAACAAGTTGTCTCTTCCCCAATGCTTGTGCTCTGTGAGCATGATCTGGATCAAACTCCCAGTGCAGTCAGTCTCTTGTATTTGGTGTGTTTTGTTCCTTGTGGTAAAACAAGTTAAGACCTGTCCAGGACATGAAATCTGATTTTGTTTAAGAAAATGTAATATGAGGATATTAAAAGCATTCAAGAACAATTCTGCACTTCTTCAAAGGCCATTGAAGAGAGTCTTCTTGCGGAGATAAAGTGTAGGCGGCATGAAATGCAGCAAAATTATGCAGTAGACTGATGCCTTTCTCAAAGTGCTATTAAAATTACTATCCACACAGTATGTACAAGCCAGATTTATTTCCTTTAAGCAGCCAAATCAGCTCCTACTCGCTTCGTTCTTGACTGCTCAGCTCAATCTGTAGGATCACCGTGCAGAGGGTGTTTGTACATCTCCTTCTCACAAGCAGATGTAGAGACTGGGAAGCTCCCCCACTAAGTCGGAATTCTTCCTTAGGAGCATCAGCACCCTTTCAGTGCAGGCATTTTCAGGTTGGATACTCTAAATGTATAACTTATACCTTTGGAAATCTCAGAGTTTGGATTTGGAAAAAGAACCACTGCCATCTGTAAACATTTTGAGCAAGCTTTGCTAAGTTATTAATCTTTATGGTTTCAAGTTCAAAGCGAGCAAAATGCAGTTTGAAAGAGCAAGTCCTGCCTCATCCACAGACTGACACCTGACAATGGCCAGTCCCCAAAAACCAGTGTGAAAAAGATGGACACATTTCACCGAACGAAACGGTAATTTGAGACCAGAATGTGTGAGCCCAGCCCATTTAGGCAGAGTGATTGACCTGGAATCCCAGCATATTGTTGGGTTTCATCTCTGTGGTGTATCAACAAGGGGCAAGCTTTTGCAATTCATGTTTTACTCTCGGGCAGTTTACAGCTGACTGTATTTTCTAAGAAAAAATGTAGATACTTTTCTGTAGTAGTAAATTCTTTATGAAGAAACCAGTCAATCACTGCAAGAACATAGTTGTGAATTTTGTGCAATTTACAGTGTAGGTATCTCTGCATTTCTAAGATGAAAGACAGCAAGTCTAGCTGTTTGAAAACATTTATTTTTAATGTTTTGTTGCTGGTAAAGTAGATAGAGAGATTCTGCAATTTTCCTCTTGAAAGGTTGAGGGAATAAGATTTTTTCTGAAGAATTAAATTTATCTTAATCCCAATTCTTTTATAGTGATGATAGTAATATTTAAAAACCCTTCTGTATTTTATATTAAAAGAAAAAAAGTTCTTAACCTCACTTCTCTCTCCAAATTTCTGGCCTAACCTTATGTATTTCATCCCAGCATGCTTTGATACGCAGCCATCACTGGAGATCTGTGCAATATTTACTGATTCCAGAACTAAGATATCTTTGCTTACAGTTTTTTGACCTTCCTACTAATACTGCAGATATTTGGCAATGGATATTTGCCATTCCCTTAGGTGATAATTTAATTTTAATCTCTGTAAAGAAGAGAAAAAAGCAAGCATTAAGGCTTATGAGGGGGATTTGCTCTGTGAGGCTGAAGGAGGCATTCCCATAGCAAACAGAGGCTGAAGAAGTAATTGTCCAGACTTGGTTGGAGCAGAAGGGAGGAGGTCAGCAGCAAGGAAGAGTTTAGTGGGCATCTGTCTTGAAAAACTTTCTCAGGGATCTCCTTTCTTGCTCGTCTGTCATAGTACGGGGGTTTCAGATTATTTCTGCACCAGGAAAGGATAAAGGCAAGGGTGTGAGGTACCTGGTCAGTAAAAGGTGTCTCAAGCTCAATTTGAGAGAGGATTTTGGAGAAAGAGACAAAAATAAAATAGAATCTTAAGGAGGGAGCAATGACTTCTGTGTTACTAAGGAGTTCAGCCTAAGTAAACAGGTCTGTGAAACTATCCCCATCCCTACCCCAGAAAGGTGGTGGTTTTCCAATAAGTTGAGCATAATGCTGTAGAAGTGGAGTGCTGTTCTTTAGAGATCCCAGCAAAACAGGCATTATACCTGGAACCTGAAAGGCTGAGCTGCTTGCAGAAAGGCTATCTCCAGTGTTTTAAGAAAGTGATATTCTGAGATGATGCCCCATGTATGTATGGGCCCCAAATTCCCAGCATTTCCTTTAAATCCCATATAGAGAAAGTGATCCTGTGGACACTTTCCGGCACACACATTTTCCAGAAATAAGTATGATGACCACTGACATAGATGTGCTTGAAACCATAACATTTTCTAATCATTTAAAGTTTTAATGCAAGTTTAATAAAGACTCATAAAAGAATCATGCTCTCTTTAATCGATTGCAAATGCTTATAATTACCCTGAGGCTGTTTTCAGCTGCTTGATGACTATAATATTCTCAAGTCTGTCTCCAGACAGTCTTAAAACTGTTTATTACTCCTCTGGCTCTTTGCCAGCTTCCCATACTCATTTGCTTCACTGTGCCTCAATAAACATATAATTAATTCAAGCTTATTACTGAACTTTTTTTTTTTCATTAGTATTTATTACGTCATTCCGATAAGGGAAGGAGTATTAATTTTCACCTGTGTAACTTTAGTGTGTCAGGTGAGAACTTCTGTCACAAGCTGCTTTTGCCGATTGATAATATCACTGCAAATTGAGTATGTATTTCGGTTGACCCTAAAATTATTCAACTTCTGAATTATTCTATAAAATTTCTCTAGTGGAAAAGTAGGCACGCTTCTCCTTTTTAGCCACGTGACACTTGGAGAAATGTATTGCAGGAACTATAAGTGAATATGTAGAAAGTTATCTGTGCAGTGGGAAAACTCTGTAAATGAGGTGCTACTCTGTGGTTTTGCAGAAGTACAAGACTTCATTTGTATATGCAGCCTGCATCAGAAGAAAAGTAATTAATTTTAATAATATTTGAATACCTGAATCTTGTACTGATATCTGCTATTGTTTGCTATGTTTCAACTCTCAACACATTGTTCTACCTTCTCAGAAGTATCAATATGAGTTTGCAAGTTTATATTTTGGCAGCTAAATGAATGAACGGTAATCAAATGAGGAAACTTCTGAGAAAAGTAAATTTTTTCATGTTGAATTGAAGAAATTATTTCACCATTGGGAAACAAAAAAAACATGAATTAGGTATAATAACATCGTAAATGTCAAGTAGTATCATAAATTGAAAAGAAAACTTCTCTCTGAGAGTTTTAAGCAGTCAAGAAAAAGAGGAAGCAGAGAGAAAGCAAAGAGCTAGAAAATATTTATAGCAGTACTCCTAAATCCTAGTTTATCAGCTTCACTTTTGTAGGTTATGTTCTTCACAGCACCAGTTCACTAATAAAATACTCCTGTTTCTATACTGTAAACTTTTAATCAACTGAAAATGTTCTTTAGGAAGAGATCAACGCACGATCAGAGAACAGTTTGCCTTAAGGAAGTTGATAACACATAGAGATTCATGGAATGGCTGGGGTTGAAAGGCACCTTAAGGATCATGCACTTCCAATGCCCTCCCATGGGCAGGGACACCTTCCACTAGAGCAGGTTGCTCAGAGCCCCATCCAACCTGGCCTTGGACACCTCCAGGGCTGGGACATCCACAGCTTCTCTGGGCAGCCTGTGCCAGTGCCTCACCACCTTTACAGTCAAGAATTTCTTCCTAAGATCCAATCTAAATCATCCCTCTTTCCTTCTGAGCTCCTTACGCCTTCTCCCATCACCACAGTTCCTGATGCAGAGACCCTCTCTGGCTTCCTTGTAGGCTCCCTTCAGATGCTGGGAGGTTGCTATGAGGTCTCCACACAAGCTTCTCTTCTGCACAGCCCCAGCTCTCTCAGCCTGTCAAATAGTCACAGATTGTTCACTGCAAGGACGCTGTCTTGGCTGTTCTTACCTGGGAGGGGATGCACCCTTCCTCATGCTTATGGCAACCAACAGAGAGTAGCAGTGACTTACAGGGAGACGTGGTGAATCATACAGACAGACTTATTAAAAAACACACATATATATATAGTTGCTGTTTAATAAAGCCTTTTATCTACATAGAGATATAAAGCTCTGTTGTACGGGATTTCAGCATAATTTTTTACATTTGGCAAGATTTGAAGGCACTAGGCAGGGAAAATTCATTTCTTTGCAAGAGGTTGTTTCACTCAAAGACAACTCAGAAGCCTTTGGAAATCTTTAATGCAAACTGTAGTCAAAAGGAAATTGAATGAAGATATAGAAAGCAGGTTACACGGTCAAAAGTACATGAATAGAATAGATTGCCATGTCAGCCTTCACGAGTGAGGCTGGCGATCACAATCTGACTTCCTTTCTATTTTTTGACAAGCTGTGGTAACAGCTGATACTCTGAAGGATTAGTTCTAGCTTCATTCTTATTTATCTTTTTTATCCTTTCCTTTTTTTCCTCTTTCTTTCCAGTTAAAAAAAAAAAAGAAACTCAGAGGAAACATCTTGTGTCAACCATCAGTAAGGTTCAAAACTGGTCGTGCAGGATTTGAAAACTGTAGGCAGATATTAATATCTTTTCCTGAAGATTAATTCAGCTGCTCAAGACTATCTGTACTGATTTTGCTTATTTAAAGGATAATTTCTAATAACAAATGTAGAATGACACAAAAATAGCTAATGTAAACATTTGAATGAACCTTTAAAATAAGGATTACATAGACATTTTACTAGTGCTAAAATAGTTCATATCAAACAACAAAATTGAAGCTACTTGCTTAGATTGCAATTTGAAATTGAAACATCTTCAAAAAGGTAAAAACCATAAAAGTTTGGTTTTTTATCAGTTCAACGAAACTAAAAAAATTGAGAAAATTTGTTGTCTTTCTTTTTCGTGTGTAAAATTTCAGAAAATTGCAAACAAGGAGGGAAAAAATCCCAGTCATTCATACCATTTACAAATTTTCATTTTCCCCTAGACATATCCCCACTACTTAGATTCCAGAAATTTTGATAATATAAATGAGATTTGGTATGTAATTAAACCTTTGGGCTTGAATTTCCTTCTAAGGAGTTTGAACTACTGCTGTATTTTCTGAAGTAGATCCAGAGAATATAGCAGTAGATTCTATTATCTTAGATCATCCAGCTGAAATTGCTCAGGTAACTGTCCCTCTCAATTCCCAAATGATAATATGAAAGAGTTGTGTTTTGTTGGGTTTGTTTTTTTTTAATTTGTTCATTTTAATTTGGAAGTTCAATAAATTACATATAAGGTGATTAATGAGAGGGAATCCCACTGCTCTGAAAGTCAAATGAAGGACTGTTACTGAATCACCCTGCTAAACTGTTGTTTTCCTCAGTCTGGACCTTTATCACGGTAATAGATACCAAGATGTGCACAGGAGTGCAAACACCTTGCACAAGTCTTTACCCCGAGCAGTGGCACAGCAGAGTCCGGCTGAAGCTGCACACCTCCCTTGTGTCCAGTGCATTTCCACAGTTAACAGTGGCTGTCAGGTTAGTCAGCTTTGTGTAAAGGCAGAATCACTGTGGCAGATTCGTAAAGCCACCTTGATAAGAATTTGAACAGTGTTATTTGCTGTACAGTGGCTTTTCTCATCATCTGTACAAATAAAGTGGTCTTCCGTGCAAATCAGCCAGAGAATATTTATGACAGGCACATTCACCTTTACCACCACAGCTGAATCAGTTGGTATTTATCAGCCAGATACTCTGAGGAGAATGTTCTCGGATCTGAAATGCCATCAGGGGGAGGATGAGCTAATGACTGTAAGCCAGGCTTCAGACAACCAAAGTGCACAGTGAGTGCCTTGTAATTTAGGTGGAACACAATGATACAAGTGGATGGATTAATTTATTACCATTAGTGAATAGTGCCATCTTTCTCTTTCCCTGATTATAGTGTGATCTGAAAAATTTTTTATGAACTTTGCATCTACTTGTAGATGTTTCTTTTTTAATAAGGGTGTAAGAGGTACTTAGCATATGTTGTTTAATACTTGCTGTTCATTTTGTTCAGCTTATCAGATCTTCGCTGCATATGCATCCTGGTATTCCTGTATGAAATGCCTGAAAAACAGCATATTTTGTTCTAGATTGTCCTGATTATTAGGCTTTCCCCAAGATGGATTAGGGGACTTGCTTCCTCTGTTTATAAACAGAGATGGCAAAGGAAAGTTATGCGGAGCCAGAGAGAACAAAAAAGTGAGATGAGAGCTGGTCCCATTGTTAGCGTAGAAATACATAATCACTGGATGATTATATGCAGGTGCTTTTATTTGAAGAGCTCTGGGAATCAGGGGTACAGACAAACCCAAATCTGACTCCGACATGGATTCGAGATGGACACATTTTATACCCTTTCTTTACATAACTGTTGTATAATCATATGTTAATCATTAACTTGATATTGTTCTATTGTGTATATTGTTTTCACCCAAGCATGAGTTTAAGCCCCCTCTCCCCACATTTCTGATCTACTATACCGGTGGGTATGCAGGTGTAGGCTCACATGATTTAGCAAAGACAATGCAGTAAAGACAATGCCCACTCCCGTTCCCAAGGCCTACGTTAGCTACCACGATTTTAGAAACATTTTAACCCTATGCTATCACCATGATTTAAGAAACCTTGTGCAAGAATCACAGAATCGTAGAATGTCCTGAGTTAGAAGGGACCTACAAGGCTCATTAAAGCCTCGCACTCCTGGTCCTGCACTGGACAGCCCCAAAAGTCACACAATGTGCCTGAGCTTTCCATTAAATGGTTCTTGTGGTTTATGTTAGGTGAGGTCTGAGTGGTCATTTTAGAAGATTTAGATCTGTAGTCTGTGAAGGGCACTTTGCTCTTCTCTGATCATGCTCTGTGTTTGCTCTGTATTTAAGAAACTTACTGTTTCTTGTGCTTTCTTCAATATCAAAAGGATTGTTCAATGAAAAGATGGGGTGTGAGTTAATGCTTCATTTCCTAAATTCTTCCTTAGGCCAGAATCCACAATAGCTGACACAGTAATGACAAGTTTGGTGAAGCTGTCACCTGAATTCAGATCCCAGCTGGAGCAGGGTTACACTGAGTACCTGCATTTGAATATATCAGCCAGGTCTGGCTGCAGCCAGGCTGGGGTGCCCAGTGTTGGACCTGCTGTGCACCAGCAGTGCAGATCATGAGACCTCCCTGTAGACCTCTGCCTTGTGACATGGTGGTGTATGCCAGGGAAGGTCATTTCCAACAGAATCCTTCATAAATTTTGCTTGCTTTGTTTATTAGCATTTCCAACTTCACAATCTCTTAAATTTTGCACAGTTCTGGTGATAAGGAGAATGTTTGGTCATGTTTCTTTTAAATTTCCAGCCTGGTTTAACCCTGTAGGTGATGCTGATTACAGAGGGGTACTCTGTTCTTGTGCACAGGTGTACACTGGAAGTGATGGCTGTCCAGTGAAAAAACGGGATATGTATTACTAAATAATAGTGATACTGAGCTGGGAGAGGAGATAGCAACTTTGGCTTTAGCATTGATCTGTCTCTGTGTGCTGCCTTTGGCTTTGCTCACTAAGGAGGATAATTAATACTGGTGATACTGGGGAAACTCTTCTGAATTTCTGGCAAAGACTGTGACTCATCTGATTTAAATAGAAAGTAGAAATATGACTTCTGCCTGGGCACAGGTTGGCTAGCAAATTCAGGGCAAGAAACACCTGTGTTCCAGACATGAACAGTCTTGTGTCTCCTCAGCAAAGCCATCTGTGCCACAGGTTGCTCGCCAGATTTTTCTGCAGAAGGAGTTTGTCTATTAGAAAGATGATTCCACAGTTCAGCGTGGATATGTGCCACTTTCAGACAATCCACGCAGGAAAGATAATGCTGCCCATTCAGTGGCAGCATCTGTTCTTTAACATGATCATTGCTAGTGACTTGCTGCTGAAATATTGGAAGTACCATCGTGATTTAAATAGCATTTAAATCGCAGGGTGTTTTTATGTGTTTTCTGGTGTTGCACAGCAGCACGTGAGCACCAGCAACACCTCCATTCTGCTGCTGGGTAAGATGAGGTGTCACTGAGACTGTGTTTATTTCCTGCCCATATCTTTGGGTTGTATCAATGCCAAAGACAGAAGTAATAAAGAAGAAGTAGGAATCCTGGTTTGATTGATTGATCTAGTGGTACATTTTCCACTAGAATGCTGATGTTTTCCTAAAAGCATATCATACAAATACAATATGGTTGCCATGGTCACCTATAATAAACATAGAGAATAATACTGGATCTCTGTCCCTTTAGTCACATCATTTAGTGAAAACTCAATATAATTGTTTTATTGTTTATATGCAGATCTTCATGGCACAGAAAGACGTGTCATCCTATAATCTGGCTATAGTCAACACAGGTTATGCAGAATATCAGTCAAATACTCCAGTGTGTTTATAAATTCAGGTCAAGTGAAATTATGTTCTTGTTTTGAAAAAGGACAAATAAAACTGTGCTTAGTGGTTCCTGCTTACCCTGTTCTGGTGTCAAAAAATATATGGATTTATGAGATAGAATTTAAGTCTTTAAAAAGGCTTTCACAGCCAAATTAAATTTTCTTCCAGATATTTTAATAGAGTATTTAGATCCTATCTGCAAGTGTTCCTTGTGCTTCAATGATTTTTGCTTCAACTGGTCAGTTTTACCCATTATATGATTTAATTTGTCTGGATGCTGAGTAATCCTCAGAGTGTGTGAGCCTCAGGAACTTTAGAATGAAGGGGTTAAAGTAGAAAGAAGTTATTTTATCATTTGCATAAAACTAGACATATTTGTAGCACTTCAAATAATCTTGTTGGTATTTAAAGTGCCAAAAATTTCTAACATCTCTGATTAGACTGAATCTAATTTTCCTGATTTAGATATTAAATAGAAACTGTAATTAGTATCTGATTCTCTTATGGAACTTTATTTTTAGGGTATGCATGTATTTTATTCATGGTTAAACTATCCTACAAGAGTTTAGTAATACTGATATTTTGGCAGTGTCTGGAGAGTGAGGTTTTGGTGATGACTGTCTAAAATAGCCTAAACACCTATAATACCATTTCTTTCCAGTTCATGGTATTTTAGAGCCCAGCTTGCTGAATGTGACAGACTTCCAGGGCTAACCCTTTCGAATTATTCTTGTGTACTGTTTGATTATCAGCTGTGGCTATTTCTTTGTAATTGGAAGCATCTCAGTGAACTGGTGCTGGAGGAGGACGGCTGCCTGTAATATTCTCATTAGCTGATCTCTGCTGGTGATGCAGGCAGAGCATTTTTTCTCCTGTGCAGACTGAATTTTGTTTTCCTCATACTACTGTTTGTGGCACACCCCATAAGAAGAGCAGGGGATGTCTGTAGGTCAGGATGAAAGATCTGAAGAGCCAAGCCATTGTGAAAGCCTAACTGGAAGCTTTCTCCACTAGAAGATGTCTCATGCAGAAAGACGCAGAATAAACCTGTCGCTTCAGGTCTGACCATTCCCCTGAAAAATGAGTGATTGAGACAAGGAATTGATACAGCACCAAGGGTGTAAGAGGGAAGCAAAGCAGGAACTGCAGTCCTTCAGAGACTGGGTCTAAGACTACACATCTAGGAGAGACCAAATTTAGTATTCTGATGGGAGAAATATTTTCTGGTGATTTTAGCCACAAAAGTCCTCCTAAACCTGAGGAACCTTTATTTTTTGAAGAAATGTTTCTTCAGAAATTCCTGTTTATGTAGGGTTGCTGATTTTCTTTCTTTTTCTTTTTTTTTTTAATTTTCTTTTCCATATTGTGTGTTTCAGTGAGTGTCTGTCATGTTGACTCTAAGGCTGTTTCTTTTTCTCCAAACTGAGAGCACTTGGGGGTGTGGGAGGCTTGCAAGCCAGTAGGGAAGGAAGGATGTCCTGCTGAGTGTCCTCTGGGACAGCAGGTCAGAGTGACTGCTGGAGGGAAGAGTCACATTAGGAAACTGGTGGCTTAGCTCCTGAAAACAGATTGAGAATCTGCAGTGGTGAGTAAGGGTCAGATAGTGAGGCTCAGTGAGGCTGAAGGGATTTTCCTGAGGTCCAGAAGGCCCTGATCTGATGTGTGAAGTCACTGAATGATTTTAATTCTTAAGCATAAAGTTTGGTTTTTTATAGAAAACCATTCAAAAGAGCAAAGGGAAAGAAAAAGTCAAGCACGCTTCTGGAATTCAGTACTGGAAAAAGCCCTTCCAAAGGCTTGGACCAGCTAGAAGCAGCATAACAATATGAGGAGTACCCAGACATTTCAGTTTGGTAGACAATAAAGGTATTACAAACCAGGTAGTGAACACAGTTAGCACTCTGCTGATCAATGCTTCCTTTCTAAGTCATTCTTAAAGAAGGGTTTACTCAGAGTAAGCCAGAAAGCTCTACAGGAACAGAAAAGTTATTAAACTCAGCCAAATGAGAGCAGGTAGTACAATTGCAACAACTGTCATCAGGTTTTGTTTTGTTTTTGAAGGAAACAAGCAGCTGTGAAATTTAGAACAAAATTATGACTGTTTGATGAGTGAACAGCCCAAGCTTCACTTAGATACATTAAGCTGCATAGCACAGATAACATAATTTTGGGTTTCACAAAAGAAAACAATCTGCTTCCTGCCTTCCTCATCCTCAGTTACCCTCCAACAACCCTTGCTTCAGGGAAGAATTGTGTATGATGGTCACCACGGCCTCACTGATCTATATGGATTTTAGTGTGAACGTCCTTTAAGAAAGATTAGGAAGAAGTATGATTATTGACTGGCCAAATTAGGAAAATTGCTAGGAGTATTTGTAGGTTTGTATTCCAATGGCTGTTTTGGACAGTAGCTGTAGTGTGGCCATTATTTGTCCTGTTTTAGTACTTTAAGAAATGCAATAAGCATATCTCAGGGAGAGGTCTAATGAATATTAAGGGAGCCTGTGGGGATCTACCTGACAAAATGTTTCTGTGAGATAAATTGAGCAGTTACTTATGTCTTTTTTTCCCAGTTACCAATTAACGCCTTGTTTGCCTTCTGATTTTTCTAGATATCCGTGGAATACAAGAATTTTTAGACAAAGTATCTCAACAGGGAATGGATGTAGCATTACAGAAAGTAGAAAACAACATCAATAAAATGATCACGGGACTCTTTGCCACTATGAGAATAGAAGAGCTGAACCGCTACCGGGATACCCTGCGACGAGCTATTCTCATCATGAACCCTTTGACAGCCAAATCATTCCTAACAGAGGTATGTATTTTAACAAGAGGTTATTATATTCTTGTTTTGCTCACCAAGACGAGAGCTGTCTGCCAAAAAATTCCATTTATTTGACTTCATAAAGGTAATCAAAAAAACCCCAGTCCTCCCAAGTAAAAGTTTAAATAGTCTCTATTCAAAGATCAGCATGAAAGGGTGGGTTTTTTTTAATGTTCATAAATGTGCATATAGAACAGTAAAACCTGCATGAGCAAAAGTATTAAGGAAATACATGGAAGAATTATCCCTCAGGCTTCTGTTTGAAGCTCAAAGTTACTATATTGCCATTGTGACCCCCACTACTGAAATATTTACAACTGAAACTTTTATTATTATTATTATTATTTAGAGAGATATATATAGATAGATAGATAGATAGATATAAAATATGTATTTGTGGGTAAAACGTGTTTACTTATTTGAAATTTTTTTTAATATAAAATGATGTTGATAATGCTCTCTTATGTGCCACTGAGTAGTGGCAAGGTAATGGAATATATGAAATATTTGATTTGCATGAAGAATTTGAGATGATAGACTAAAGTCAGGTTTTCAAGCAATATGGAACAGATTTTCAAAAAGTTCTTTGGGATTTAGAAGACCTGCATATTGCATTTGACTATGAGTTGTACAATATTTTTAAATAAGTGGCATGGTTCTTTTTATACAGCACTGTGCTCTTTCAAATGTGGTTTTATAGGTGTGTGTACTCTCTCTCATCAACCAAGGCTTAAAAATCTCTGTTTTGTTTCATAGAGATACACTTTCTCGCTTCAATAATTTCTCTTTGGATCTGTTTCTAACTTGAATTACTTTTCTTCTGTACTTTGCTATTACCTTGGTTTTCAGAAATCCAAGCTTAAAACCTACTTTTGCATAAAAACTCCTTCTGCATATCCAGTCTCGAGTGAATGCCTCTTAGGAACATTAGCGAGAAGAAGGCTTTCTTGGTTTCTTTTTCAAAATTTTGTTTGCCCTTGATTTTTTTTTGGCTGGGCGTTTCTCTGCCCTTGTTATACACTTGCAGCTTGCTAATTCTGAGTAATGAGGGTCTGCTGCTCTATCCAAATGTCTGTAATGCTTCATAAAGTTTAAACAATTTGTGGACATGTTTAGCTTGTTCTGCAGTGTTTTCATCACCCAAGTCACAAGTGGTTTATTTTTTGGTAAGAGGCATTTTAAGGTATTTCACATCACAACTTGAAAATAGCAGGGCTGGGGTCTCTAACTACAATAACTTAGCAAAACAAAACTCCTGCGTTGTTCTTACAGAGAAACACTCTTAAAAAAAATACATGTTATCATTTATTTTTACACACTTGGGCACAGTAACAAAGTCGTTATCTTTTGAAATTATCACATATGTGTTGTCAAGAAAATAAACAATTTACTTTCGAGTTCTCACTTTGGCATTGGCCACTCAAAACCCCCAAAATTGAAAGACCAGTAAAAGAACGAACTAAAGCAAATCCACAATCCCCTTCCACAAAAAAATTCCAAAACAAAACACAAAAAAGTTCTGAAAAACAAGAGACTCCCAATGTTTCTCCTTTCCTGGAGTCCATAAGTCTACCAGGAAAGGTCATTATTTTCTTTTGCAAGTGTGGTTCAAAGAAAGACTCTCACATCAGCTGCCATATTACAGGTTTTTGCCAGGATAACAGCATTTATTTGGAGTATGATATGTGACTGATAAACTGACAGCAGGAGCCTCTTAATAGGAAAAGTTACTCAAATAGAAGTGTGATTATTGCCATAGGTTATTTCTGTTCATGACAGGGAATGAACTAAACAACTGGCCTCCAACACAAAGTGTTTACACAAGGAGAAGCTTCCTGTGGTTGCTTTTCCAATGGATATTAAAAACTGTTATCTTGAGTCAAACCAGCAGCTGTACCTTAGGGGCAAAGAAATTATAAAGCCTATGCACTGCCAATGGGCTAAGATATTCCTAAACTATTTAATGGACATGCTGATTCCAAAGCCTGTGCCTTGTGCATGATCAATTTAGCTGGGAAATTCAGTGGAACCTAGTGAATTTAACATGTAAACCTTATGAAGACAATAAGAAAAACCTGCATATGCAGAAAAGCCCCTGGGTTTTTTCTGCCCAGTAGAAGCTTTTGGCTGCCTCGCTGGATACAGCTGTCTGCTCCTCTCCCCAGACCTCACATAATCCCTGCTGCTTGGTCCCTTCTTCGATGACTGCTCTGGCTGAACCCCATCATTGTTTAGCTGAGAAGAGGGTTCATTCACTCTGCAACAGCTGTAGTAAGCGTGGTCTTGATTACTATGCAAGTAACAACTATTCCAGGGTGAATAGTCAGACACTGGCCTGTGTAAATAAGCAGTCTGAAAACTGGAGTTTGCTTGTGTAGAATTTATCTTTGTTCAGACTCTTTGAAATTCTGTGTTTGAAATATTTTTCTTCTTCCTTTTTTTTTTTTTTTTTTTTTAAAGCAGTATTGCTTTTTTATGTTAGGTGATTCTTTCCCTCCACCTCTTCTATCTCTGGAGCTTGCAGAGATGAGATCTGTACCTATACACTCAATAAAATGGAGATTAAGAAGTAAATACACTTCCCTGGCTGTGGAAATAAAAGCCTACCTTTTCTTTAAACATTATGTATTAATTTGCCCTCCATACAGCATGGAAAGGCAGGAAGATTTGGGAGCAAGTATCACTTGCTGGCTAAAGGATTAATGTAAAGTGAGAGGGAGAGGCAAGCTGGATTCCCAAATGTCCTTTCTTGCTTTGAGCTGGGGATGGAGAAGCAGAAGGAAAAAAAATCTACTGAAAGAGTGAAATCCAGTGGTGCTGAGGAGTGCCGAGGTATGGAGTTAGCAGAGACTGGCACCTCTCCACACATGAGTTTGTGGCAGCACCTGGGAAAATACTTTGCCAGGGATATACTGGTGACTTGTTCAGGTTTTTTCTGGTGCAATTTTTCTCTGCTCTCAAATAATCACCCAGGTTCCATAGGTGAAGCAAAATATTCCCGCTGAAAGTTTTGTGATTTCTAAAACTCCAGCTATCTTGCACAAAATTTGCTATGCTCTCTGACAGCACTGGTGATGGATGTGAACTGTGTGTCACTGTTTTGCTTTATATTTTTGGGTAGGGAATTTTTTTGCACGTGTTTTTCTGATTCATGATGAACACGACAGATAGGAAAAGCCATATAAGGGAAAAATATGTCCTTAAAAGAGATGTCCTTGCCACCTCAGCATGACAACAAAAATCAAGGGCTTCAAAAGCTGAGTGTGAAAAGGCTGGGTAGGAGCAGGATCAGCCCAGGAAAGTCAGGTGGCAACAGAGGTTCTGGGGATAACCAAGCAAGTTTGAGAAGCAAAACTTTGGGAAGCAATACTTTAGGACACAAGCCAGATGTCCTCCACTAGGCCAAAATGCTGTCAGTACCTCTCTGCTTACAGGGTTTTTTTGTTCAGCTGAGGAAGCTATCTTATCACTTGAGTGCAGAAATGTGATTGCGTTCTTCTGTGCCATGACTCCAGGAGCTGATAACGGGCCTACAAAGGAGGGACAATGCTGCTAATTCATTCCTTTAGTTGTAGAGGAAAACTTCACACACTGAAAATCCAGTAAGCCATGTGTGAAAGAGCTCTAGCATCAGCCAGGGATTTTGCTGGAGTTTTGACAGGCAGGCTCTCGAAAGCCTCGGTGTAGATGCTGCAGACACTGCTGCCGCCAGCCCCCTCTCAAAGGAGGGATTTCCAGCCCAACAACCTCAGCAGGTGTCACTGTGTATCTTCCTGCCCCTTGCAAGGTCCCTTCTCGAGGTTCTGTTGCAGGGGTAAGTAGCATCTTACAGAGAGCTGAGAACTTTTCAGCTCTGGCAGCAATATTCAGCAGTTAGCCAGCTAAATTTTCAGAGCATTGGCAATAGTGTATGAGCCAACAAAGCTGTCTGAGGCTTGACAAACTCAAGCCATCAATGCAGTGAGCATTGACACTTCCCAGACTGGAGTGAACTACTCTTCAACTCACTCTACACTGCATGGTTTCTGTAAATGAAAATGTTGGCTACTGATTACTGCAAAGGCTCCACTCTGCAACAAACTTGAAGTCACTGAACCCCATCACGTCCAGACTTCAAGCAAGCTAGAGTTATTGGAAATGTTTACTGTTAAAAATCTCTTTAAAGTTAAACTCATCTGCATGACAGAACTGGGTTATAATTATTGAAAAGTTGTATTCAACAAAATTAGCTGCTGCCAAATCTGAGAATTGTAGCAAATAAGTCCTGTATGTTGGCCTGAGCGCAAGCAGACGTGTTGGACTGACTTCTGTAGGTTTTATTTCTCCATATTTATTTTCAAAGAAAATTAAAATCGTGTAGCTTTCAGCATTAGTATAATCTACTACTCATGATTTTGAAAATAAATTTCCTTTTTTCTATCCCAAGCTAACGTGGGACAGTACTAAAATAAGGTTGCCGTGGATGAAAAGAAGCTACACCACTACTTTCATGAAAAAAAGAACTCTTTATAAATGAGATGTTAAAATATACAGGGAAAGTAGAATAAAGACTATAAATTAAGTACTGAAGAGTTAATGCCATGTAGTGGGCAAGTGAAAAAAAAAGAAACGAGAGTGTTTAAGGAGCAAATGTAATTTAAATTGCCTCATGTAATTGAACTTTCAACATGCTTTTACTAATGGTGACTGTGAATAGAATGAGAAGTAACATTTATTCTGTGAAATGAGATTATTCCTGATAGTAAATGCCCTGGTTTTTATTACATTTGATTGTTGTTTCTCTGTTGAAAATAACAGTTAATTTTAAATGTAATTATTTGAAAAAATACAGTTTTTTCTTGTAGTGACATAGTTATTGTTTTACCAGGTATGAGATTTGATCATGAAGCAAATCATTAATCATTTTGATCTAAAGACAGGGATTTGCTTTAGTGTTACATAGTACTCTAACCAGGCTTATTTCTTTAAGCAGCTTATTTACTGAGAATTAGGAAAATTTATTCAACTTCTCCAAAAGGTTTATTTAGTCTTTGTGTGTCCAAAGTTCATGGAAACTTAGTCTTTTCTTTTTTCCTCCCCTCCCCCCCCCCCGCCCCCCTTTTTTTTAATCTTATTTTGTGATGCTTTGCTCTTTTTATTTTACATATATCCTAAGGAAGGCTAGGACAAAAATTAGCTCTTTTGCTTTTCTGTTCCTTTGTATCAATAAGGAAAGTGATCCTATCTTTAGTCAAAAGCATGATACACAGATATGAGTGAAGTGAATGAAGCTGAAAATAGGAGTTAAGAATCTGATGCACCCACATGCCACTTCCACTGAATCCTACAGTAAAAGTTCAGATGTTTCCAGTGGGAGCAGATGGCAATGATTTTTGTTCAGGTGTGGACAGAAAACATGCTTAGCAGGGAGAGATAAAAGACTCCAGACAAGTATAAAATCCACATAATTCACAGAATCTGCTGGGTTTGAAGGGACCCACAAGGATCATCAAGTCCAACTCCTGGTCCTGCATGGGACACACCAGGAGTCACACCATGTGCCCAAGCATGTTTTCTAAATGCTTCTTGAGCTCTGTCAGGCTTGGTGCTGTGACCACTTCCATTGGGATCCATTTCCAGTGCCTAACCACCCTCTGGATGAAGAACCTTTTCCTGATACCCAGCCTAAACCTCTCCTGACAGAAATCCAGGCCATTCCCTCAGGTCCTGTCACTGGGCACCACAGAGCAGAGATCAGTGCCTGCCTCTCCTCATCCCCTCAGGAGGAAGTTGTAACTGCAATGAGGTCTCCCCTCAGTCTCCTCTTCTCCGGGCTGAACAAAGTTACCTCGGCCACTGCTTGTATGACTTCCCCTCCAGGCCCTTCATGATCTTCATAGCCCTCCTCTGGATGCTCTTCAATAGCTTTATACATTCTTCTATTTCTCCCTTGCCCAGCTGGCGATGCTGGGCCTGATGCACCCCAGGACAAGGTTGGCCCTCCTGGCTGCCAGGGCACTGCTGGCTCATGTTCACCTTGTCATTGACCAGGACCCCCAGAGCCCTTTCCGTGGCACTGCCTTCCAGCCTCTCATTCCCCATTTTGTCTGTACATCCAGGGCTGCCCCATCCCAGGTGCAGGATCCAGCACTTTCCCTATTGAATATCACATGGTTGGTGATTGCCCAGTCTTCTAATTCATCAAGGTCTGTCTGCAGGGCCTCCCTGCCCTCAAGGGAGCCAACAGCGCCTTCCAGGTTTGTATTGTCTGTGAACTTATTTAGTGTTCCTTCCAGTGGTGCATCCACGTCATTCATGAAGATGTTGAAGAGTCCAGGGCCTGAGATGGAGCCCTCTGTAACCCCACTGGTGACAGGTCCCCAGTCTGATGTCATTCCATTCACTGTAACCTTCTGTGCCTGACCCACGAGCCAGTTCCTCACCCATCACGTGATGTGTTTATCCAGCTGAGTGCTGGACATTTTGTCCAGAAGGATCCTGTGAGAGATGTTTACTGAAATCCAAAAAAGGCTGGTTTGCCTTTGCGTGCGTGCCATAGGTTGCCAGTCCCAACTCCCAAGGAACAGGTATCAGATTTGGATTTAGGAAGGCTGGATTCTCTTCTTGTGCTATGTGTGTGTCTGCATACCTGTGTACAGTGTACAGACCTAAAAAGTAACATTCCTTTGTGCACATACAAACATTTTCTACAACCATAAAAGCATTTTCTTCTGCCACCTAAAACCCACACTGAGTTTTATGTTTTTAAACGAACTCTACTATCTGAACAGTTTCTTCTTGTCAAAGTAAAATGGAGATTGGATGAGCAAGGATTTGCCAAGGTAAATTCAGCTTTCAGTTAAATTCATCTGAACTGATCCAGTGATGGACTGGAAAACTACCCAGGTTTCATGCGAAGCCTGTTGGATTGCCAGCTAGGCTGACAAGTGATTTGAGGGTTTGTCACATGTGTAAGTACATCATAATTTTCTGTGCCCTGCATAATTTGGTGGCTGGTGGGTGGTTGCCCTAACAGTAATGAAAAGCGTTATTTCTTTATCACATTGATGCATGATGTTTATGATGCATCAGATATGCAGCATAATTTGCTTCAGAGATTTTCAGTATTGTCTTTGTGAAAGTTTATTCATGATCGCTGGGAATTTTTAAACAATCCTATTTACATAAATACAAGTCTGAAGCCTCTAAAGGCAAGAGTTGTTCAGGCAGTTGTCTTTAGAGGGCAGTGATGAAAGTGAAGAATCGGCAGCAGACATATGAACCTACCGCTACTTTTATCTCTTTTTCCTATAATTTTATCACAACTGTGTATGTTGATTGGATTTTATCTAGGAGTGATGGTCTTCAGAGGCCAAAATCAGATTTTTCAGTCAGTGACTGTTTGCTCCTTTATTTTCCTTATAAGTAAGCTGAATGCTCTCATCATGAGGTCATCTTTCTCACTTTAGAGTTTTAGGTTTTAGACCTGCACTCCCTGAGAGCATACTTGCCTTTTTTGAGTCCATTCTCTACACCATTGTTTGCAGTGGAATACATCCTATTCAGCATATTCCGCTGTAATTTGGTTTTTTTGTTAATTACAATGTTAAGAAATTTATCTTCTTTTTTTTTTCTTTTCCCAGCAGTAAGCACAGAATCTATAGCTGCAAATTGAAATACAGGCTTAAAGAATTTTTTTTATTTCATAGGGTCTTCCGAATCGCTAGTGAAGGGATGTTCAGAAAATAGGTTCAGGATGTTGAACTATCCTTTAAGTGGTCTCCCTGCTTTCTTTTTTTAACCTGCAAGAAGAGGTCCTGGAGGATTTTAGATTTTATCTTTCAGTGAAAATCTGAGAAAATTGTTTAACTGTGCAGTTAAATTCCTTGCCTTTTTATACTCTTGCATCCTTGAATATAGGCCATCCAGTTGATAGCGGAATGACTGGATAAGAAAATGATTGGTTTTTTTCCTTAGGCTCAATGAATAGGGTGATTGTGGCTTATATTTTATATGCACTTGCTTACCATAAGGTGAAAGTTCAAAGATAAAACATTTTAGTTACAAAAAAATGGAAGAGAAAAGTCTTACTGGTAAAATAAGTCAGCTTCAAAGGGATTTGTATCATTTGCATCATTACTGAAACTGCAGCCTGAAGCACTTTTGTGTGTGTGTGTTTTCAGGCACAGTGCAATTCAGTTTTGCAATGTAATGTTGGCATTCTTGGGACAGAATGCAGTATTTGCTTTAGCCAAGGTCAGTTATTTGGGTATCTAAAATGAAGCAAAAACAGTTTGGGAAATCTATCCCAACACAGAGGGTCTGCACTTAGCAGAACAGGAGCTGGGGGCTGTCTGCAGGTGCTTTGCACTGATATGAAGTCTAGAAGTAAGGCTGTGCCTTGCTGTCACTGAAAGGTAAGACTCAGTATTGGAAGCCTGGAGCTCAGCTGGCACATTTGTTTTGGCTGTGTCGGTTTTGGTTTTTAATTGAGGTTGCTGATAACAGCAGCTGAGGAGGATCAGCATATGGACATACTCATCTTTCAGTCAGCCACGCCTCATGTATGAAGAGTCAGGCAAAAGCCTGACTGATGTTACAAGTCTGGTCATACGAGCAGACCTCATGAATTGTACCATGGTTCTCTAGGCTTTTACACCCTTAATGTGGTGGTGGTGGCATAAGGAGACACTCACTGAAGTGTGACTGCAAAGGCAATATGTACCAGGGCACTTGTGTGATTTACAGCATGAGAAAGTTAACAACCTCTCTGCATTTTAATTCTTCCAGTATTTTCTTCATTCTGGCTGTATTGTGTTCAGTGATGTGACCTATACTACTGATAGATATTCACATGATGATGGTTTCTGTCCTATGTCAGAGTGTAGCACAATTGAGAGATACGTACCAAGCCTACCCCTCTAGTACCAACAGCAAAAATTATAGTGGTTTTTTTTTTCTTTATAAAAACAAAACTTATTTTGTTGCTAAAACAGGCTCATATATTTGTTATAGAGACGTATGCGGGACAAAATGACTATAATTGATTTGTGTCTTGTTATCAGTACACATATTTACACTATCAGAATTTGGGTAGTTATGCAGTAAAATTCTTTATCTTGGAATATAATAGAAAAAAGAAGGAAAGCCTACACTGTATGTTAGCTCTGAGCAGTATTTTGTATTGAAAGCAATAGTTAAAGTGCCAGTGTGTTTGAGAGAAAAGAAGGAGAGCTTTAGAGGTTAAGTACTGAGTGGAAGATGTATTATGTACTTTATGAGAATCTCATAATATTTGCTGTTGTGCAAACAACTGTTTGGTTATGCTTTCCTATAATTGTTTTCTGTT
Source organism: Pomatostomus ruficeps (assembly GCA_013400735.1). NCBI lineage: Eukaryota > Metazoa > Chordata > Aves > Passeriformes > Timaliidae > Pomatostomus > Pomatostomus ruficeps. The sequence goes on along the minus strand of VYZT01059388.1, from coordinate 5,166 downwards.
TCTCTACATAGCTTTCAATGACTCAGTAATTGACATCCTCTTCTTTGGAATCTTGCTGGGTATGCTGTTTTCTGGACTAAAACAAATAACTGAGGGGCTGACCTCCCATGATCTTTAAAGATGTAATAATTCTTTTCTTCTTCCATTTGTGTTGGCTATTCTTTGTTCTGCTTTCTTAAATTGCTATCATACTTAATTATATTCTCCTGTTGTCATACCGGGGATTTTAATTGGATGCGATAGTCTTGGTTACTGCTTATCCTTTCTCCCTGCTTTTATAGCCTCACTATAAACATCTCTGTTGTGTTCCTCTTGAGAGACAAATGTCTTCCCAAGGAGAGTAAATTGCTTCAACCAGCCAAACAGAGTAAATAAATTTAAAAAGGAAAAGAAGAAAGCAAGTACATTAATGCAACAAAGCTATTACATACGCATTGGTAGAGACAGTCAGTGTATTAAAGTGTGTATTTCCTACATAACTGAGGGTGGCTGATTCTTGTAAGTGTTATAAAAAGCCCACTCTGAACATCTGCAAAACTAATATGCAATTGACTGCCATGGGATGAGTGTCTCTTTGAAATGAAATGACAGCTAGAGAGGATTAGCTTATAGTGGAGATAAGATCTGACAAAACTATTTCTAATCCAATTCTTTCTCCAAACTGATGTTGTCTGATTGGCAGAACTGTTCTGCCTCCTTCCTTCTCACCAGAAAACAGAGGTATAGTCAATGCATGAGCTTACCTGGGTTTCCAGAAAATATAACTGATTTCCTAGCTACCATGAAAAGTCAGTGTTGAATGTTTGTAACTCCAAAACACAATTAATTTATTCATGATCAATTATTACGTAAGTAATTTCATCCATCGGTTAAACTGAAATGAAAATTAATAACCATTATTTCTTCTATTCTTATAATGTTCCCTGTGATATTGAAGAAGCTCTCACTGGTTTGACTGAAGTAAAGGTAGAAGTTCATACCCTATCACTCCTTTTACAGCATTTTCTGGAAGTTTGCATATGAGCAGGGTATCCCATGTTTTTCTCCCTTTTTCAGTTTGTGTGTGGTAGTTTTATTATGGCTGTAATGTGTTTGCCATGTATACTTGCAATCCTTGCGTCAAAATAAATTTTTTCCTTTAAAATTTGGTCAACCACATTAGAGAATTATCTGTAAACAGATTAACAGCACATTAATAAAAATTCTTAGGTTCCATTAGAAACAATGGCTACAATGATGGGTACCTCATTCAGGTTGCTTTTGTAGACACTTCATAATCAGCAGTAATATTTTTGAAGACTGTTTTAAGATAATTTATTCTATTTTGGAAGCACTTAGCCAACTGTAGCTGATTTTATGGTTTCTACAGAATTTCAACAGGAGTTGGGGACTGCTGATGTCAAGAGCTAATTTTAGATTTACACATTATTAGTTTCTCACCTCCCCACATAATTTTTCCCTAGTTAGGACTTCTGCTATTTAGCTTATTTATAAATAATTTTTAAAGATTTGGGTTGGTTTTTTTTCCGGATGTTCTCATTTTAAATGGAATATTAAATAGTGCTGCAATTCATCTCAGAATTTCCATAAATGAAAGTAACAGCTGCTCCTGCTGATAGTGAGAGTAGGTGTAAAAAGTATCACTTTGAGTTTGTAGAAACATGTTTTCTGCTGGTTTCATGTGTCATCCACAGTAAGGGCCCTGTCTTTCAGTAAGAGCCCAAGAAAGCATAGGGCCTATGCTTCCTTGGGGGCTTCATTTTGTCTCTCCTTACCAGTGACTGGGCAGTGCTAAGAAGGACTTGGCGTGCTGAAGGATGAGAGGTTGGACACGACCAGCCACGTGCATTCAGCTGTGGATGCCCCATCCCTGGAAGTGTTCAAAGCCAGGCTGGATGAGGTTCTGAGCAACCTGGTCTAGTGAAAAGTGTCGCTGCCCATGGTAGGGGGGTTGGGATGGTCTTTAAGGTCCCTTCCAACCCAAACTATTCTGTGTGAATTGCTGCAGAAGGGAATCAACATTTGTTTTTAGATAGAGAATTATTTTGGTCTTGCAGAAGCTCCTGTATTTCAGAGCAAATAAAGAATCACAGAATGGGTCAGATTGGAAGGTACCACTAGAGGTTATCTAGCCCAATCTCCCTGATCAAGTAGGGTCCCTTAGTACACGTTATTCAGGATTGCGTCCAGATGGCTTTTGAGCATCTGCAGAGAGGGAGACTCCATGACCTCTCCAGGCAACCTATTCTAGCGTCCAGTCACCCTCACAGTAAAAACATTCTTCATAATGTTAAACAAGGAGCAATAGGAGTTTATGCTGTCAGCACAAATTAATTTAAGAAATAGTTGCTACACATGAAAACTTGAGGAGAAAAAGGAAATTTGCAAGATCATAGTATTGACCTGCTGTGCTAAAAGAGGAAAGTAATTGGTTTTGTTTGGTCTCTTGTTCTTTATCTGGCTTCTGAACCAGTATTACTTAGGAGTTAGATGGACAGAAATTTAAAGAAGATTAAATGAAAAGATAGATTTTTGTCAACTTGCTTTAGGAATTCAGTAAACGAAGATACCTTTAAGAGTGCTTTACAGAAGATATTCATTTAGTTATAAAGGCACCAAGAGCAGGGGCTCTTTTTAACTTGTTGGTAGCTGGAGGCAGGCCAAAAGAAGGTCTTCAGGGAGGGCCTTAGCTTAGGGAAGTAGACTCATTCTCATCATCGTGACTGGACATTTCTTAGTGGGACATACAGTGGAAAAACTTCCACAGATTATTGCATATGTTACTCACCGTTTTTGCATTGAACAAGATGTGAGATGTGCTGAGGGCAAAGCAGAGAAAGGAAAAAGAGAAGGGAAGTGGATGATTCAAGTTTTCCACAGATTCAATTAAGCAATGATGAAAGCACCTTCCCACAAACTCTGATTTAAACAGAGACTAGTAAAAATAACATGCCTGGCATTTTTAGATGCTCTCAATAATGAAATCTTTTCATGTGCAATATCCTTAAAACATTTTGATTTCCTGGACATGTATGTTGTATTGAAAATTTCCTCTCTGAGGAGAGAGTGGCTGTTGGGGCTACAGAATACCTGCTTCATATCCCCTGTTAATTCTTTGCCGCACCCCCATGGTAGTGATGTAAATGTGGATCTGATTTGTGCTTCTTTGATTTTTTTTTTAATATTTTGCCTTAATTTTAGGGGGGGGGGATTAATAATTATAAAATAAAACCATGTTTTATTTATACACTATTTCACATACATTTATCTAACACATGTCTAAGCCAAAAATCATGCTTGCAGTGCAGAAATCAGGCCAGTAGTATGCTGCTGTTGGAATCAGTATTTAAGGAATAAATCCTGTGGTTTCTATTCTGTAAATTACTTAAATGTTGGTAAAACTTCATTGACTTTAAGATATCAGATCCTGACTGAAGCCAACTAAGAGGTTTTTTCCATCAAAAATTTTCAATTTTCTTATGGTCTGTGCTTCTGAGATATGCAGGCAGATTACCTGAGGGCCTGGACTCCGAAACACATTTCATAGAATTTCAAAGCCCTTGCACTTCATTCCAAGTTGGAATAAAACCAGATTTTCAAACATCTACATCCTCTGCAGAGTTATGTGACCTTTCTTTTCATTCTGCTTTTCTCCTGACTAGCTTTCAAATTTACATCCAAGCCAAGCTCTTTACATCTCAGCCTGTTGTATTGCGGTCATGGGTCCTCCAGTACAGAAAGAACATCACTGTCTTTGCTGTGAAGGCATTTAAGTATTCTTATTGCCAGCTGCTAAGTTTGAACTGAAAGTACTTTTTCATTGTCCATTTAATCAATCTTCATTTTAATCTTGTTTAGAAAGTGGCTTCCAGCCTGCCATTACTGAGGATCCTAATTAGGCTTGCAACAGTGAATCCAAGCAGGCTGTCAAACCAGCGCTCAAAGAGGACACAGAAAGCTAAGTGCTGTCCTCAAGCTGGTTGACAGACTCATGCAGGCTGAAGTGCACACTGAACAAGGGAGGAGGCAGCACAGGGTGAGAGAACTCATAATGTACTGCCACTTCCCCATCACAGCTGTCTGATCACACCTGAAGTGTGTGAAAAACAGCCCCTCTCAGACTATATTCCCTAGCTTTGCCATTGCCTATGGAGATGAAGATTGAAGCGAGACATGGTGTTTGTTTTCAGAGAACAGTATTAAGAAAATATGAAATTAAGCGATTTCTTTTATTTTAAAATTAGAACTTAATCTCATATTGCCGTATTCACTATCCTGGTTATACCAAGAAGCTAAATCAGAGGCTTTACAGTATATTATCTGTCTGTCAGTGCAGTGACTTTCCCTGAGGTATAACTGTTACTGTTTGCTCAAGGAATGTTTTGTTTTGTTTGTACAATATTAAAAAGGTGCACATTCTCAACGTTTTTGATACTTCTAATGTATGTTATAAAAACTAGGGAAAAGGTTTATGTCTCAAGGGCATAATGCATTCACTTGGGATAAGAGGAATAGAGGCCTAGAATTCCCCTGGGAGAAAGCGCTGGAGCTGCTTTCAGTTCTGACAAATACTTTGTTTGGATTGTGAAATAAATGCGACAGGATTAAATTTGTTGAGTTGAAAAATACCAGTATGTAGTGTAGAGTGAGAAATACAATTTTTAGCCCAGTACAAATGTGCATCCCCTCACAGGAATTACAAGTAATATTACTTGATGAGAAATGCTGCTTGTGTGATTGAGCTACTCTGATGCAGAAAGAATTGAGAAAGTGGAAAAAGTCGATGAATAACAAGGAAAATTAATGATTGTTGAGGATCAAATAAAGTGAAAAGATTCAAAATTAATCTATTTCCACAGTTTGCTTGCACTCAGAACACTTGATATAGTTTATACTTCAATATAATTCATAGAGTTTCCACTTAAGAGCATTTTTTCTTTTGTCTGCTCTTCTGTATGTATTTACTTATTTATATTTTTTTAGGTAAGTGTAGTATACTGATTTTTTCTTTTGCCACAATATTTTATGAAATTCCTTTCATATTTAGCCTCGTAAATCTTCCATTAAGCAAGATTCTTGAGATGCCCTGCATATCAATTGTTGCTTAAAATTAGGTGTATCACTTCACCCTTCTTGCCTTGTTGTCTTTGTAAGACTGCCCTGAGA
>VYZT01059386.1:79156-120175 GCA_013400735.1 Pomatostomus ruficeps | reverse complement strand
ACACAAAGGGCACTCTCAGCTTTGCAGTTCGGCTCACAGGTGGCTCTGAAAGGCCCAGGGCTGTGTCCCAGGGAGCCTGTCCCTGCTCAGCCTGGTGTCACAGTGCTCCTTTCAGCCCCAGAGTCGAGCCCTGCAAACGCCCAGCTCCACACACAGCTCCAGCTCTGTCCTGCTCGCAGCTGAGTGCCAAAGGCTGTAATTTGGATCAGGCTTAGCTGCAATTAAAGTTTCCATCTTCTCGCTGAACTGCCACATGGAAAGATTATCATTGACTTTGCATTTCTTTTTTTGACAGATCAATTTTATTCCCGTAGCTATTTTTTAATGGAGCTGTAAATAGCCTTCCCGAGCAGGAGAGGCTGCCCTCATACCCAGGGGCTTGTGCATGGCAGATTATTTTAGATATATGATTGTGTCTGTCATTTGCCTCTAATTGCAACAATTATTTGTAGAGTTAAAAAAGTACTTGGAGTACTTGCCTAATTCTAGCCTCTAGAAAAATCACGTTAATTATTGCTTGATTCCCTATTCATTAACTCCCCTCCCAGTTATTCCGAAGCCTTTCAGAGGAGTGGCACAGATGGGAGCAGGGAGGGCTCGGCACGCTGCTGTAATTAAGGCTTAGCACATGTCACATTAATCCCTAACTCGTTCTGATCTCCCTCTGACAGAAACTTAAGTTGGAATCCATTAGTTTGTGACTGCAAACTGTCCTGGCTGCCCCGTTGGGTGGAAGACAGAAAAGTGAGAGTCCTCGAGGCGTCGGACACGAGATGTGCCCACCCCCCCGAGGTGGCCAACCTGTCCCTCTTCGAGGTCCCCTTCCTCAACGCCACCTGTGGTAAGGAGAGGCTGTGGGGTGCGGCTGGCTGGGTGGGACTGATGGCCCCAGGGCAGCAGGGGTCACATCAGCCTCCTCAGACCTCGAGTCACCAGCTCTGATCTAATCAAGCAGATATTGGTCACACAGTCTGTGCCTGGTGCCTTAGGGACCCAGGCAGTGACAGCAGGCTGGGATTAGCCCTGGTCACACACCAGGACGTTGTCCCCATGACCTGCAGCCCCAGGCTGGGAGGTGATGGCCACGTGGGAGGTGATGGCACCTGGGGACACGCTGAGCTGAGTGTTTGCAGGTGACAGAGCTCCACGTCGGGAGTGCTGGATGAGCACTGTCCTGATCCACAGCCACCTCCTCCAGGGGCATTTTCCTGATGGCTTGGCCAGGGGAAATGTCAGGCAGTGGTTCATGGGGAAAGGGAGAGCTCTGAGAAAACTGATCCTGCCTGGATGCTGGGTTATCCCGGAACAAGAGAGAGGGAGGGAGAGCACGGGCTCCCTATGGCAGGGAGGCTCCCCAGGACCAAAATCCAGGTGCTGGTTGTTCCTCTTCCCCCAGCAAAGCTACCCCAGCTTGCAGCATCTTGCAGGAATTATCGAAGGGAAGAACCCTGGCACCGTTACTGCTCTTGATAATTGGTGGTTCCCTCTTGAACTCCTTTGAGCCAGTGTGGAAACAAGAATGTGAGGCTGCCTTCTGGGCAGCTCAGTGCAATGGGAGGAGGCAGGGACAGCCTGCCAGCTCCTGGCAGTTCCCAGTGTCCGGCGGGGATGAAGGATGACCAGGCTGCTGGGAGAAAACAGCGCAGTTCCCGTGCCGTGCTCCTCCCCAGGGACTGTTCCTGGGAGAAGCAGCTCGGCGCTCGCAGGAAGCCGTGGAGGGAGCGGGGCAGTTGGGTGGGTTGGATCTGGGAACATCACACGGGGCTGGAGCTGCTGAGATGTTTGGGGGAGATGTTGTAGCAACCAGCGGCAGCAGCGGCGCGGACGTGGCGGGGCCGCGTGGGCAGAGACCGAGGGAGAGGCCCTGCCTGGGTGTTTGTGGCAGGGAAACGTCCCCCCCTGCAAGCCAGAGAGAGGGGATGAGCTGTTCCTCTGGGACTGGGGCTGTGGTGGCCCCGTGTCCATGCCCGTGTGTGTCCCTGTTCCTGTCACCAGCACGTGTTGTTCCTTCTCGTGGGCATCCCTGCACCCTNTTCCTCTGGGACTGGGGCTGTGGTAGCCCTGTGTCCATGCCTGTGTCCTTCCCGTGGGCATCCCTGCACCCTCCTCCAGCTGTGCCCAGCACTGCCCGCCTCTCCAGCCCCACATTTTCCTGCAAGGAGAAAAGTTCTTGGCTCTCCCCTCGGAGAAAGGTGCCTCAGGGCGTGGGCCTGGTGGAGAGGAGTCCATCGGTGTCTCCCCTGTGTCCCCAGTGTGCTGCTGCCCACGCGTGTTTGGTTTTGGATTTGCTGCTGGAGGTCCCACGTGGGGAAGCATTCCGCACCAGACCACGCCAGGGTGCCACCACAGGACACCCTTTTGCCACAGTCTCACTTGGTGGCACGTCCTGTGGGCTCCTCGAGTGCCAGACTCGGTGGCTCCCTGTCCCATGGGAGCGTCAGGCTCTCCAAAGCCCTGCTTTATTTACTGAGTGCTGCTGCTCCATAAATCTGTGTGACTGGCTTGTTATTTCTGTCATCGCTAATTAGCATGAGGAGTTTGGAAACTGTTGCTGGGGGATTAAAGATTTCCCAAGCAAGTCTCAAAAAGGAAATGCTCGGAGTGGGAGCTGCGCGGGAGAATTCCGTTCCCAGGAGTGTGGGGTGCTTCTCTCGGAGGGTCTCACCAGCCCATGGCATCCCATGGATGTTTTGTGAGAGGATCTTCTGTTCTGTCCCGCAGGAGCTCAGTACATCACGTGTCTGACAGGCAACCACACCGAAGAAGCTGAGTTCATCATCCTCTTCACGTCTGTCCACCCCGGGAACCTCTCCGAGGAGACCTGCAGTGCCCTCTGCTTCTCTCAGGACCAGGACTACGGAGGTTTCAGCTCCCAGGGGCAGTGTTTGTGTGGAACTGCCCATGAAACAAACTCTTCCTCGGGCTGTTTGCCGTTTTGCACTGAGCATTTCTCTGGGCAGGGCTGTGGTGGCCCCTCGCTCGTCCCCTCGCCTTTCCAGGCACAGCTGCCTGTGTCCTTCACGGGACTCCAGCCCCGCTACAGCCTGCACCAGCCCGTGCTCTTCAACGTCAGTATTCCCATCGCTGTCAGCACTTTACTGTGGGACTTTGGGGACCGGACAGAGGCCCTCAACACCACTGGACACACAGCCGTGCACACCTACGCCTTACCCGGGCAGTACAACGTCACTGCCACCGTCCTTGTGGGCTCCAGGCTCCTCGACAAGCAGGCGGAAATCGAGGTGGTGGCTTCACCCCAACAGCTGGAACTGCAGTGTCCTTCCCTGGCCGTGACAAACGAGAGCCTGGACATCCGGATCCGCAACCGGGGCGGCACCGGGCTGGCGGTGCTCTACGGGATCACTGCGGACACCGGAGAGCTGGGCAGGGGTGAGCAGGGCTGGCTGGCACGGGTGGCACTGGGTCCTGGGCCTCCCCGTGAGGGGTACGGGGTGACTCCCTGGGCACTCCTTGCTCCCTGGCTGAGCAGTTCTGCGCTTTAACAGCGATGGGGTTTATTGGCTTCAGGGCTGGGCCATCCCTGGGGTCTCTCTGCCCAGACTGGGTTGGGTGTGTGTCCCTCAGCGAGGACATCACCCCTGTGTTCTTCCTGCAGCCGTTCACCCCATGTGCCCCCCCGATGGCCTGGTGTTCCCGGGGAATAACCACTGCTACCAGCTGGTGGTGGAGAAGGCGGAGTGGCTGGAGGCGCAGCGGCACTGCCAGGAGCTGGGGAATGGGGACCTGGCTTTCGTCAGCAGCCCCGACATCCAGAGCTTCCTGGTGGCTCACGTCATCAGGTGAGTGAGGAGGGGAAGGGCTGGGATCATCCAGGGACAAGTTTGGGTTCCTGAGGGCACATCTGGAGAGGGAGGGTCCTGCTGTGCCAGGACTGGGTATGGGGAGATGGGGGTGAGGTTGCTGAACAAAGAGGAGGAATGAGCAGAGCTCCAGCCCGTGCTGCCCTTGGCTTCTTTCCTTAAAGGCTGTGGAGGGAAGAAGAGGAATGGGGCAGAGTGACTGGAATTCACAACCGGGAATTGAGATACTGGTGGGCTCCTTGTACGCAGTGTTTGTGCCCTGTGGATGCCTCTGAAGCGTCGTGGAAAGGGATCCTGTGCCCTTGGACACGGCTCAGCCCAAAGCCCAGCCCCTTTCCCCTCCTGTCCCTCATCCTGGGGGGCTGCAGCGCTCCTCTCCGAGTGTCAGGCTCCAGCAGCGTCTGCTCCACCTCAGCACAGGGCGTTATAAACAGAGAGTGCTGCAAGTGTCAGCCTTTGATGAAATCCGCCCCTCTGAGTGCCCTTGCTCCAGCCAGCCAGCCTGGAGGAGGGAGGACAAGCAGGAGAGCTCTCGGGGCCTGACAGCCCCTGTCAGCACTCCCAGCTGCAGCTGGGGGAGCTGGGCTCTGCACAAACACATCCCAGAAAGCACATGGGAGGGAACAGAGCACATGGGAGGGAACAGAGGACATGGAAGGGAAGAGAGCACATGGAAGGGAACGGAGCACATGGGAGGGAGCAGAGGACATGGGAGGGAACACAGCACATGGAAGGGAACAGCTGCGTGTGACGTGGGCTCTGAACGCTCCTGCTCGAGGGCTGACAGCCCCTTCTTCCCAGACTTGTGTCTGTGCCCTGCTCCCTTCACACGGGGCTGTATCGTGGGAGTGCAGACACGTGTTCCCTGCTCCGGGGAGGGGAGGCTGGCCCTGTCCCTGTCCCAGGGTTCAGAGCTGGTCATGCTCCCAGCGTGTTCCCTGCTCCGGGGAGGGGAGGCTGGCCCTGTCCCTGTCCCTGTCCCTGTCCCAGGGTTGGGAGCTGGTCCCGGGGTGCTGGTCTGTGGCCGGAATCGCATGTGGAGCCACAAGGCTGCGGCGCACGGAAATCGTGAGACCTCGGGGGGAGCTTCCCAGCTGCTGCCCCACGTCCCTCTCCTCCCCAGCCCCCTCCAGCTCGTGTGTTTATTTTATTAATCCGTGCAGATAAACACGAGGGAGGCGGCTCCAGGATGCCATTTCCCTGGCGATAAAGGGCGAAGGGGCCGAGCTGCAGGAGTTTGGAACACGCAGCTTCCATGGTTCCTTACGGGAAGATGACTGCAGCAGGGAGCTGTTTCCCATTAGGGCCCTGAGCAGCTCTCCCCTCCCTGGCTCCTGCCGTGGGATGGCCTCCCCAGGGGCAGCGTGTGCCGAGCAGAAGCAGAGGATGGGACCATCCAGGGGATGCCACTTTCTGTGCAGCACAGAGAGCCCCTCTGCCCTCCCAATCCTCCCCGGGCTTGTTCCGCTCCTCCTGCCCCAGCAAGGCAGAGGAGAGCTCACATCCTGCTTCAAAACGGGTGTCCAGAGTCCTCCTGTTCCCCCTGCGATGGAATGGGCCAGGCAGTGGGGCAGGGTGGGAGCCAGCCAGTCTTGTCTTTAGTTATTCCATTCTTTCTTACCTTTTTAAAAATTTTTTTCTTCTGGTGACTTGCAGTTAGATCATAGCTGGAATTAGAAAAGGAAAATCTCCGCTGAGTTTTCCCGATGGCAGCAGGCAGGCGGTTTCCTACCCTGCTCTCCCTCACTCCCTGCCAGTGGTTCAGGAGCAGAACACAGCCCTTATTTATTTTTTAATCTCGTTTGCAGTGAAAACTACTGATTCATGGAACAAGTTATTTTTGTCATCGTTTTTCAGCATGACCTCATGAATCATTTCATCTGGCTGGGGCCCGGGGGTGGAGAGGCACCAGTTAGCACCAGTTACCTCCCCAGTGTGCTTTGCAGAGCCGTGGTACCACCCTGGGAGCACGCTGGGGCAGGCAAGGGCAGGGCAGCATTGATTTCCACCTGCAGGAGGGAGTGTGGAGAAGGAGCTGGGAGCTCGGGAGGGTGCAGGATGTTAATTTGGAGAAGTTAATCGCAGTTAATACAGAACAAACTCCTCCCTTTCTGCTGGGTGCTGTTAGAAACAGTTGTCCGGGCTGTTTGTGGCTGTGAGAGACCTCAACACTTTCAACCAGCATCTCTGCTGGGATTCAGGCAGCTTAAAGCTCATCCAGTTCCTCCTCTTCCCATGGGCAGGGAGACCTCCCGCTGTCCCAGGCTGCTCCAAGCCCTGTCCCCCCTGGCCTTGGGCACTGCCAGGGATCCAGGGGCAGCCACAGCTGCTCTGGGCACCCTGTGCCAGGGCCTCCCACCCTCACCAGGCTCTTGGGACAGAGTTGGGAAGGCTGGAGGAGAGGAGAGCGGTGCTGTACTGCTGAGGTTCTGGTGGCAGAGTGGCACCGAAGCCCTTTGGTAACTGAAAGGCTCCATGAAACTGTGCGGTGACACCCCGATGGAGCTGTTATTATTTTTAGAGAGAACCATAGATGGCAGCTGTCCCAGCTCTTTCTAATACTCATGATTTCCTGAAATCCCCCCTCCCCCTTCTTATTTTTTTTAATTTTTTTTTTTTTTTTGCAGGAGCCTCGATGTCTGGATTGGGTTCAATGATTTTGCAAGCTCTGGAGCGCAGCAGAGAGGGGAAGGATTTAATCTGGAGAGCTGTCAGAACTGGCTGCCAGGAGAGCCCCATCCCTCCAACGCCGACCACTGCGTGCGGATGGGCCCCACGGGCCAGTGCAACACCGACCTGTGCATGGCCAAGCACAGCTACGTCTGCGAGTACAAGCCACCAGGTGGGCTCTGCTGGCCCTGCTGCCCTCCTGGGGGAGCAGGATCCCTTCCCTGGCACTGCCATAAAAAATGGGGATGTGTGGAGAGGCTCCTCCAGGGCATCGCCATAAAATAAAATGTGACTTGCGACAATATTCCCAAACTCGGCTTCCAGAAACCCAACTTTAGCCCAAAAATAAGAGTTTGGCTTATTCCAATCGTTGTCAGGAGCAGGAGAGAGAGAGGAGCAAAGCTTCCCCTGGAAATGGCTTTTCCCTCTCATCTGAGCAGCCTCTGCTGCTGCCAGGATCTGAGGCCGCGGTGGTGCCTCGGTGTCCTTCATGGTGCAGTTCGGGAGGTGTTGGGGTCGGGGGCTGAAAAGGTGATGAGGTGAGGTGAGGTGTGATGTGATGAGGTGAGGTGTGATGTGCAGATCTGTGTTTGTGCGGCTTCCCAAATCTTCCACACCCATGTAGGGAGTAAGAAAGAGAAGCAGAATGGATGTGAAACAGGAGATTTAGGTAAGAAGGAAAAGCCGTGGCCAGAGAGGGCACTGGCCTGGTCAGAGGGGCAGCAGCACTTTCCCAGTCCCCAGAGAGCCACAAGTGTTCGCCACTGGTGGAAACCAGCCGGTCCTGGCCACATTTCCCACAAAGCCCAGGGGCACAGGGAGAGTGAGAAGTGCACCTTGCACTCAATAATTCCAAGCAAATCATTAGTTTTTGGAAGAGAATTATTTGCACAGTTCCTAGAAGTCAAAATTGCTGAGAATTGCGAATGAAAATGTTACTTGTGCTGGGTGAGAGAGAAATCAGGACACCTGTAAGGAGGGTACAGGGTTGTGGAGCTGCTGCTCCAGAGTGGCTCCTGCGTGGTCCCAGCCCTGCTGCAGCATCACAGGCTGGAGGGAACCCCCTCAGGCCCTGCTGAATCTCATGGTCTTTGTTCAATATTCCCTCTGTGAACAGGAGTTCTCCTGAACGCTGAAAACTTCTTCGAGGGAGACGCTGCATTCACCACGAACGAGGCCGTGAGGAACGTGAGCGAAGCTGTGCCGGCAGATCCATGGCAGGCCCAGGAGGTGAGGGGGGTGTGCTCGTCCTGCAGGGACGCCCCGGAGCCCGGGGGACGCGGGGGACACGGGGGACATGGGCAGGTGAGAGCCATGCGTGTCGTGCAGGTGCTGCAGTTCCCCGAGCTGCCCTTCAGGCACCAGGGCTTCCTCACCGCCCTGGAGTTCGTGACGCAGGAGCTGCCCCAGCCCGTCCACGTCAGGTTCCAGGTGCACAGACCGACGGATGCACAAGGTGAGGCTTCTCCTCAGCGCCTGGGGGTTTGTTGGAGGTGACACCATCACACTGGGGCTGGCCTTGTGGCCCCTCTGCCTCTCTGACCCTTAAAGGCTCCGAGATTTGGTTCTGTTTTTGGGGAGATTAAAGCACAGTATCCAGAGGGTCGGACAGCCTTGGAAAAGTGGTTATCCTGGAGAAAACAATAACAGGACAAACCTCTCAGTGCACGAGGCGAATGTGAGTGTAAGGAGCATGTGTAGGAGCTCATTAATCTTCTGAGCTGCACTTTTTCCTTTGTGGAGACACATGTCAGATGGGAATGTGTTCTGGTCCATCTGGCCCCACGGGTTAACAAGGAAGAACATTTCCCGGAGCCCGTTTCTTCCTGATGGATGAGATAATCTAAAAAGCCTTTTTATTCCTCGTACAACAGCTCAACAGTCACAGTTTTGGCAACAATTAATTCTGCAGCAGAATGTTTGTTGTAGCCGTGGGGTTGGCTGGTTACAAAAGGAGCTTTTTTGACACTGACAAGCTGATACTTTGACATGGAAACATTAACTTCAGAAAAGTTGCTTAATGTGTTTTCAATGTCAAGGCCAGCTCTTGCTTTCACTTGGACTCACTTTCGCTGGAGCACAGATCCTTGCAGAGTGCAAATTGATGCATTCTCAGTGGAAAAGAGACAACTTTGGCTTTCACGATCTTGGTGAATTTTTCCAGTAAAACAGGACGTTTGTGTAGCACCAGCATGTGCTGCAGTTGCAGCTTTCGCTAAGAGGGGAGCCATCATCAAAGTGGAAAAAACGGTGAATTTGGAGCGCAGAAGTGAGTTAGGAGTGTTACTTGTCAGAATGGTGGTCACTGATTTCTCTTTCACTCCTGCCAGACTACCACGAGGAAAACAACACTACAGAACCCTTCCCCAGCGCTCAGGAGGACGGGAACTGGACGCTGCTGGAATGTCCTCCTGGTTCCCAGTGGTGTCCTTTGACGAATCTGTGCTCGTCCCACGACAGCTGCTGCAACGGGACCGAGTGTGCCAACAGCTCCCTTGGCAGCAGCGCTGCCCCCGGGGCCCTGCAGCCCAGGGACAGCCAGCTCGGCTCCGAGCTCCTCGGGGAGCTCCTCTTCACGGTGCCAGCTGGCCCCTCTGCCCAGTATCAGGTCAGTGCTTGCTGCTGTAACCAGGGACTGGGAGGGGCAGTTTGCTCCCGAGGGCTCTGGGTGAGTTTGGGATGTTCCCACATGGCAGATGGAGCCACTGGAATGTGCCCAGTGTCACACGGGCCGTGGGCTCCCTGCAGTCCCCGGTGCCAAGCACAGCTGGTCAGAAGGGTCAAGAGGAGGTGGCACAGGGTGTCCAGAGGAGCTGTGGCTGCCCCTGGATCCCTGGAAGTGTCCAAGACCAGGCTGGACAGTGCTTGGAACACCCTGGGACAGTGGGAGGTGTCCCTGCCATGGCACTGGATGGGCTTTAAGGTCCCTTCCCATCCAAACCATTCCGAGATTCCATGAAAAGGCTGTGCAGATTCCATGGGCTCTCCCCATGGCATTAACACGGTGGAGATGGAGCACAGAGCTGATGGCTGTGTTGTGATTCTGAGAGGCCAGGGAGGGTGGAGTGGAGAAAGGTCTCCCCATGCTCTGTTGGATCTGCACCGTTCCTGTTGGTTCCCACCTGGCAGGAAATCCAGGCAGGAGTTGGGTGCTGAGTGCTCTAAAAACGTGAGGCATTAATCAAAAAATGTCTCCTCCCTCTGCAGGTCTCATTCAGGAAAGAAAACATCTTTGTCAGGGCTGGGGATGTTTTCAGCCTCCAGCACAACGCAGACCCAGGCTCATTCCTCCAGTGCCACCCCGGTGCCACCTCCCCGTCCAGAGCGAACTCGTCCGAGTGGGCCCTGGGCTCCGGGGACGTCCCCTGGCCCAGCAGCCCGGTGTGCTCGGTGCGGGTGCGCTACGCCGAGGAGCAGCTGGTGCCCGTGCTCAGCCCCCACAACGCGGGGCTGCAGCGCCCCGGGCACTACACGGTCCGAGCCAGCGTGGACAACGGGGTCTTCAGCGCCAACCTGTCCTGCAGCTTCCGTGTGGCCTCGCGCGTGTCCGGCCTGCGCGTCCTGCACCCCGCGCCCCAGGGCTCCCGGGTGTACCTGCCCACCAACCACACCACCCTGCTGCTCAAGCTCTCCTCGGGGGTCAACGCCACGGCCAGCTGGCTGGGGGACAACCGCTCCGTGCCCTTCGTGGCGTCCTGCCCGGCGGCCGTGGCCCCGCTGTGCGCCAGGGAGACCAACGACACCTGGTTTGCTGTGGTGCAGCTGCGCGGCCTCGGCGAGGGCCTCAGCACCCACGTGCTGGTGGCGGAGAATGCGGTGAGCTCCCAGAACATCACGGTCACCGTGAAGGTGGAGGAGCCCATCCGCGGGCTGAGGGCCACCCCCGACCCCGAGAGCCGAGTGCTGCTGAACACGCGCGTGGTGAGTGGCTGCTGCTGCTCTGGGCCCAGCTCTCGGGGCTTCAGTCTGCGGCTCTCAGGGGTGCGTTTGGCTCGGGGAGGGCACAGGGGAGCACTGCTTGCTGCTAAGCTGCTGCAGACACGGGCATGTGGCACAAGCACCGGTGCTCTCCGGCAGGAGGGCAGCTCAGCTGCACGTCCCCCTGGACCCCTGAGGCAGGGCAGAGCCTCCTGCGAGGGATCGCTGCCTGTCAGGTCCCCAGGAAAGCAGAAGGGTTAGGAGAGGCTGAAATTCACCTTGTCGAGGCAGTCATTCCTTGAGGTCTTCAGATTTGCTCTGCTAAACCCTCACGTCAGCTGTCTGAAGTTGTCAAGGTGTTTCACCCCTCCGAGTCTGGGAGTTCCTCTGGTGTTTGCAGTCCTGTTTTCTGCAGTCCCCCGTCCCCAGAGCCCTGGGAAGCGGCTCGGTAACTGCCCCAATGCTCTGTACAAGCTCTGGCTGCTTCTGGCACATCCTGTGCCTGCACCTCTCGGTCTCACCCTTCCTGCTGCCTCAGGCTGCTCAGGAGGCACTGCTGGAGTGAGGAGGGACCTGCCCTGTCCAGCCCCTTCGGCCTTTGGGTCAGGCACCAGCCCTGGGCGAGGGTCAGAGGCTCAGCTCACAGGTGTAGCTAAGCCAGGCTGTTTCTGCAGAGACTTCAGAGGGTTTTTTAGCCAGCACGAGAGACCTGATCCCAAGAGCAGAGTGCTGGGCTGTGGGAGCAGGGAGTGTGGGGTCTGCTCCCAGCTCTGCTGGGATTTCTGGAGTCAAGGTCTGCATTTCCCCATCAGCAGCAGAGCCACAGATGATCTGTCACCTCTGTGTCACCTCTGTGTCACCTCTGAGGGCACTGCAGGCGTGGGGGCCTCCCAGTGTGGCTCTGCTCCCTCTCCAGTTCAGCTGGAGCTCTCCTGGGAGGTGCTGGGCGCGCTTTTCTCTTGCACTGGTGTGAAATGTTCTCCTTTCAGAGCTACGTGCCTGTGATGGAGGCTGGCTCAGATGTCACTTTCCGATGGACAGTAGATGATAAGCCATCTTTCACTTTTTACAATGTTGTCTTCAACGTTATCTACCAAAGCCCAGCTGTGTACAAGCTCTCGGTAAGCCAAGGCCTTTCCCGTGGTACCATTTCATCCCTGGCTTTCTATCTCATGCCACAAACCCCTCAGGAAAAGCAGCAGGGAGAGGAGGCAGAGTTGAGTTGAGGTTTTCACTGTGCTCGTCTGCTGTTTCTCACTGAGCTGCTCTTGCAAATGCAAATAGTTTCTCCTACTCTTACATTGCCCTGCTGTGTTCCTCCTCTTTGCTTTCTCCTCTTTTCTCCAAGTTCCCCTTTCTGTTCGTGGAGTGTTTGTGTTTCCCCCTCCTCCCCAGCAGGAATTAGCAGGGAGCCCCAGCTCTGGCAGGCAGGAGATCTGGATTCAGAGCCTGGCAGAGGCAGGAGGCATCATAAGACTTCCAGAGGCAGGACAAAGCTTCTCCCATGAGCTCCTGAGTTCCCTGGCCTGTTCCTGGTGCAGACTGGAGCGCTGGGTTTGCCATGGCCCCTGAAGGATGGAGCAGAGTCTGGGCTGAGGGAGGTGTCTGGTGTGGAGCAGGAGCTGATCTCTGGCCAGAACGTCTGTCTGTGTCATGCCCCGCAGAGCCTGCTCTGGCCCAGAGGGCTGGATCTGCTCTCAGGGTGACCCTTGGCCTCCCGAGCAGCCACCAGCCCAGCCCCGAGGCCCCGCTGGCACTAATTTGCTTGGTGCAGCACTAATCTGCTGGGTGAGGCACTGTGCTGAGGGCCTGGGCTGCTTTCCCATGCAGAGCTGCCAGGGTGCCCTTAGCCTGGGGGCTCTGGGGTCAGCGCAGCAGATCCACAGCAGCCTGGACACAGCTGCTCTCCCCTGCTGGGCTGGGAGGGCTCTTCAGGGGGGTTTGAAGGGTCCCTCTGCCAGCAGCTCAGTTCTGCTGCAGCTGACAAGGTGAGGATGCTTTGTCAGTGTTACACGCCTGGAACAGCTTGAGGATTCTGCTCTACTTCTGTCATCCCTTCAGTCTCTGGCGTCCCTCTGCCCAGCCTTGTTCTCCCTCTCTGTGCCCACCACACCGGGATCCTGGAGCTGCATCTCATGTTCTGAGCCTCTCCCATCCCTACTCTGTGCTTGGAGCCTCTGTTCTGCCACTGTGCCGAGGAAAGTGGATGGCTCTGCTCCCCGGGGTGGCAGCAGGTGCCCGTGCTCAGCGGCTGGAGCTGCAGGGCACCTCGGGGCAGGCAGAGGGGCAGCTGGCAAGCTCAGAGCCAGAGCAGCCTCAGGATGAGCAGCTCCTCTCCTAGTCCTCTCGCTGTAATCCTCTCTCAGACTGGCTGGAGCGGTGAGGGTGTGGCCCCTGTCTCTGCCCTGCCCTGCTCAGCTGCCCGGTGCTGCTTTTCAGTCCAGCAAAGCCCCACTCCGAGGGTGACCCCACGGCAAGGGGACCCCAAACCCATTCTTTGTCCCACTGTCCTTCCAGCTCACCGCCTCCAACCACGTCAGCAACTTCACGGTCAACTACAACGTGACGGTGGAGATGATGAACAGGATGAAGAACCTGAGCGTGGTGGGCGTGCTGCCGGTGCTGCCGCAGAACAGCAGCGTGGAGCTCACCGCCAGGGTGCTCCTGGACTCGGCTGTGGAGGCTCAGTTCCTGTGAGTCCTTCGCTGCTGGCCCAAACGTGGGATCTTCCTGTGCTCGTCTTGCCTTGCCTGCGCTCTTCCTCTTCCCAGGGCCAGCTGGTCCATCTCAGCTGCTGTTTAGTTCATGTGAAATCCCTGTGAGTGGGGTCGGTCACACACCTGTAGTTCAGGCTGAAATCCTTTTCTTTTAAAGTGTCACAACGCTGCTTTAATTTGGGTTCTTCCTCTTCTTACCATGCTGTGCTCCTCTCAGCTGCTTTGATACTTGGCATTCTGCTTCCTGTGGGTTTTTTTGGAAAACCCAGCCCTGACCTGAAAGACAGGCCAGGATTCCTTTGGGATTTCTGTGATTCTCCTGTTGTGCAGTGTAACGTGGTTTGCCTGTTTCGGCAGGTGGGATTTCGGAGATGGTGTCCAGGAGACACACCTGTTCAAACCCCCCTACAACAAATCTTTCCTCGTTCCTGATCCCAGTGTCCACGAGGTTGTCATTGAGCACAACGTTTCACACGTCTACCAAGACCCAGGTACGCTCAGCAAGGTTCTTTGGGGAAGAAGGGACTCAGGCATTTCTGGTGTGAGGGGTGTACAAGGTTCCAATAAAACCAGGGCTAGGAAGTCATCGCCTGATTCCTGAGCAAACAGAGTGAGTGGAAGTCTCCAGCAGCTGCCATCCTCTCTAACTTTCCCAGAGAAGTTTGGCCACGCCGTAGGAAGCAGCTCCACCACACACAGCCCCTCGTTGGGCAGTCTCAGCAGAGGGACAAGGGGCAGGCGAGCACTGGGCTGGTGGGAGGGCTGGGCAGCAGGAAGGGTCTGTTCTGTGGGTGAGCAGAAAGAAAATCTTTCCTCTGTACCTGTTGGGCTGGCGCCTTTCTGGGTGATTGGTCCTGGTGTAATTCCTGCAGCCCAGGGTGTGCACAGCACGGGAGCAGAGTGTCCCTTGCAGCCCCTGTCACACCCTCCACCCCACCACAGCACTCTCGACAGGCCAATCCTCACCCTGCCCTCGTTCTGCTCTCTCCCAACCCAGGCGAATATCTCCTGATGGTTGTGGTGTCCAACCAGTATGAGAACCTCACCCACGTGAGCCCGGTGCACGTCCGCAGCTCCCTGGTCGACGTGAAGCTGGAGGCAGAGGGGGACGTTCTGGTCGTGGGCCGGCCGGTCACCTTCCACGCCACCGCCCTGCCGTCCCCGTACGGCGTCGTGTACACTTGGGACTTCGGGGACGGCTCCTCCCTGCTCACGGACACCCAGCCCACGGCGACCTACAGCTACCCCCGGCGAGGGGTGTACAACATCACCGTGACAGCCAACAACACCGTCAGCAGCGTGGCGACCGTGGAGAGCTACCAGGTGTTTGAGGAGATAACGGGGCTGTGCGTGGCCGCCAACGAGGCTGCCGAGCTGGGAGCGACTGTCACCGTGAACGCTTCCGTGCAGACCGGGGACAGCATCACCTGGACGTTCGACATGGGGGACGGCACCGTGCTGAGGAGTCAGGTGCCCATGGTGGAACACGTGTACGTAAAGGACATCAACTGCACCGTGAACGTCACCGCTGCGAACCCTGTGAACTCGGTCTCCCAGGCGGTTCCTGTCCGGGTATTTGTCCTGGAAGTGCTCAAAATAGAGCCGAGTTCTTGCATCCTGGAGCACCCGGACGTGCAGCTCACGGCCTACGTGACGGGGAACCCTGAGGAGTACATCTTCGACTGGACTTTTGGGGACGGCTCATCCAACGTCACCGTCAGCGGGGACCCTGTGGTGATGCACAACTTCACCCGGAGCGGGACGTTCCCGCTCTCCCTGACCCTCTCCAGCAGCTTTAACAAGGCTCACTATTTCACCAGCGTCTGCGTGGAGCCGGAGATCCTCAACGTCACCCTCCTGCCTTCCAAGCACTTTGTGAGGCTCGGGGAAGAGGCCACCTTCCAGGTCAGTGCCGTGCCTCCCTACCAGTACCGCTACCGCTGGGATTTCGGCAACAACGACTCCACCAGGTCGAGTGGCACTGAGGTGACCTACACCTACAAGAACACCGGGGTCTTCCTGGTGACCGTGACCGTCTCCAACAACGTCTCTTTCAACAACGACACGGCGTTTGTGGAGGTCCAGGAGCCTGTTGGGGTGGCAAAGATTGAGTATAACGGGACAGATGTTCTGGAGCTGAACCAGATCTACCTGTTCTCTGCCAGCATGAACGGAACCAAAGTGAGTTACTGCTGGGACTTTGGGGATGGCACTGTGCAGCCCGGGCGGGTGGCCACCCACTCCTACAACAGCACAGGCCACTACAGCATCACAGTGATGGGGCAGAACGATGTGAGCTCCAACGAGACCACCATCGACATCACCGTGAAGCGGCGTCTCTTTGGCCTGACGGTCAACGCCAGCAGGACAGTGGTGCCACTGAACGGGTCCGTGAGCTTCGTGGCCACCCTGGTGGCTGGCACTGCCCTCCGCTACTCGTGGATCCTCTGCGATCGCTGCACCCCCATCCAAGGCTCCTCCACCATCTCCTACACCTTCCGCTCCGTGGGCACCTTCAACGTCATCGTGACGGCGGAGAACAAGATCAGCTCGCTGCAGGACAGCATCTACGTCTACGTGCTGGAGCAGATCGAGGGCCTGCAGGTGGCCAGCAGTGACCTGGTGGAGGACATGTATTTCCCAACCAACAAAACGCTCCACTTGCAGGCCGTGGTCAGAGAGGGCACGAACATCTCCTACAGCTGGGTAGTCCAGCGGGATGGCAGCGCTGTGCAGACCTTCACTGGGAAAACCTTCCCCCTGAGCGTCCTGGAAGCTGGGAACTACACTGTCTACCTGAAGGCCACCAACATGCTGGGCTGTGCCACTGCCAACAGGACCCTGGAATTCATTGAAAGCCTCGGTGTCCTGAAGCCCTGCGCCTTCCCCAACCCGGCCGCTGTTAATGCCTCTGTGAACATAAGTGCCACCATCACCAGTGGCACTGGCGTCACCTACGTGTGGTACCTGGAGGACGGCTCCTCCCCTGTCACCTCTGAACCCTTCATTACACACTCCTTCCAGAGCCCTGGGATGATTGAGGTCATCGTTGGAGCAGAAAACAAGCTGAACTCAACCAACGCCACCGTTTCTGTCTGCGTGGAGGAGGTGATCAAGGGGCTGAGTATAGGGACGGCAGAGCTGGACTGTAGGTACGTGTCCTCGGGCACCACGGTGGTGTTCGAGGGGGAGCTGCAGAGCGGGACGGAGGTGAGCTGGCTGTGGGAGGTGCCGAATGGCACACTGAGTGGCCAGTCTGTGGCGGTCACCTTCCCCACGGCAGGGCTGTACACAGTCCACCTGAACGCCTCCAACGACGTCAGCTGGGCTCTGGCCAGCAGGAACATCTCGGTGCTGGACAGGATTCAAGGCCTGGAAGTTGTCGCCAGCAAGAAGGTGGTGGAGCCGGGGGAGCAGGTCACCTTTGAGATCAGGATGCTGTCAGGCACCTCTGTGAGTTACCTGGTGAGCATCAGCGGGGACTACTCCGTGGTGCTCAACGGCTCCAGGTACAGCCACGAGTTCACCAAGAGCGGCGATTATTTGGTGACCGTGACCGTGCAGAACCAGATCAGCATCGCCCACGCCCAGGTGCTCATCTCCGTCCTGGAGCCCATCCGGGACGTCAGGCTCCTGAACTGCTGCGAGGAGGGCATTGCCACGGGCACGCAGAAGAGCTTCAGTGCCCGCGTGGGGAGCGGCTCCCGCGTGTCCTTCTCCTGGCAGTTCTGCCTGTGGGAAGAGCGGGGCCGGTCCGTGGTTGCTGCCTCAGGGGAGAGCGTTTCCTACGCTCCGGAAGCTGCGGGGCTGCTGGAGATCCACCTCACCGCCTTCAACGACTTGGGAAGTGTCAACATCACCAGAACCATCCAGGTGCAAGACCCCATAGTCCAGGTGTCCCTCAGTGCCACCAACGCCTTTGTCAACAGGACGGCGCTGTTTGAGGCCGCGGTGCTGCCCAGCAGCAGGAGCGTCGAGTTCCTGTGGAGCTTTGGGGATGGCTCTGCCGCTCAAACCACCAGGGCTCCAGTGGCCAACTATTCTTACCTGAGCCCCGGGGATTACCTGGTGGAGGTGAACGCCACCAATCTCATCAGCTTCTTCATAGCCCAGCTCACCGTCACCGTCAGAGTCCTGGAGTGCGAGGAGCCCGAGGTGGAGCTGGCCCTGCCGCCGCAGGTGGTTATGAAGAGATCCCAGAGGAACTACCTGGAGGCACAGATCGACCTCCGAGGCTGCATCAAGTACCAGACAGAGCACCTGTGGGAGATCTACCGAGCACCCAGCTGCATGAACTTGGACGACTCCAGCCGGATCCGGCTGCCGAACGTGGACGTGAACAGGCCCCAGCTGGTGATCCCGAAGCTCGCCTTGCAAGTCGGGAACTATTGCTTCATGTTTATCGTCTCCTTTGGGGACACCCCACTGTCCAAGAGCATCTTTGCCAATGTGACCGTGATCCCGAGTAAGCTGGTGCCCATCATCGATGGGGGCTCGTACCGTGTGTGGTCCAACACCCAGGACCTGGTCCTGGACGGGGAGAAATCCTACGACCCGAACCTGGATGACGGGGAGCAGACCCCGCTGTTGTACGAGTGGTCCTGCACATCCTCCTCCAAGGTAAGGGCAGCCCTGCACAGCCAGTGACCATCTGGGAGCTCCAGCACAAACATGGCTGGGGTGGAACGGTGCAAGGGAAGCTTTTGTGGGCATCTCTGACAGAGCTGCTCTGGAAGGAGGGTTACAAAGGCTGAGTTCCCAGCTCAGGATGATGATACAGAGATTGGTGTGAGTGATGCAGGGCAGAGTCCCTGCACAGGGCAGAAGGGCTGGCTCTGGAAGCAGAAGGGCTGGCATGGAAGTGGGGGCACTGGCACTGCTGCCTCCCTGGCACGTGGCCTCTGATCGCAGGGTCAGAGCTGCTGCTCCCCTGCGCTGAGGGTGTCACGGAGCTGTCTGGGAGCTCAGGGCTCCTGTCCCTCTCCCATTAATGGTTAAATCTCCCTAATGCCATCAGGGGACAAAGACTTTGGAGAGGTCAAGTGACTGCAGCTTGTGGTCGCTGTCCTCGCGTTCTGAAGTGGTCTGACCCCGCACTGCTGGAAGGGCAAGGGAGAGCTGCCTGGCAAATCCTGATGGGAATCCCCCTCAGGAGCGTTTTTGATGGAATGGGGAACTCTTCTGCCTGTACAGTGTCATGGTTTCGAGCTTTGTCTCAAAACAGCAAATGTGAAATGTGTGGGGATTGGGCCTTTTGGGTTAATGTGAGTTTTTTGTGTTGCTTGGCAATGTTCGTAAGGTATTTAATGAAGGATTAATTGCTGTAAACTGCAAATTTGAAACTCAGCTGAAATACAGGAGTGTTCCAACTACTGTTTACTAACCTGGAGAGTAGGATAATGTGTTTTAGTGTCCACACACGCCCTGTTTCTCCACCCCAGTGGTGGCACTGCACAGCACGGTCTGTGACAGGGACTCTGTGTGGACCTGAATGTTTTTGGCTGTGGACTAACCCGACGTGCACCCGTACCAAGGAGGGTTTGAAAGTTCTTTTCTCCTTGCAAGCAGAGCTCGGCTGCAGGGTGCTCTCTGAATTTCAGTGCCAAGAAAGGAATTGTCACAATTTCCAAAGCTCTGTTAGAAGCAGATGTGGAGTACACGTTCGACCTCACCGTCAGGAAGGAGGGGATGAGTCCCGAGGCCACCAACCAAACCGTACGTACCTCACGCAGCTGTCACCCTGTCTGCTTGGCACAGCCACCTCCAAAGCACAGGAATCATGGAATGGTTGGTTTGGAAGGACCTTAAGGATGATCCAGTCCCACCCCATCCATGGGCAGGGACACTTCCACTGTCCCAGGCTGCTCCTGCCTGGCCTTGGACACTGCCAGGGATCCAGGGGCAGCCACAGCTTCTCTGGGAATCTGTGCCAGGGCCTCCCCAACCTCCCAGGGAAGAAGTAGTTGCTTTTCCCAAGGAAGTTTCAGTAGGAGAAAGGAAAGGAAGTTTCCTGCTCTTCAGCAGTCCCAGCTCTTCAATGCCACAGGCTCTTCCCTCATTTTACCCTGAGACCTTTCTCAGACCCAGTGCTTCGTTTCACTGTCAGCAGTCCCTCTCTCCTCACCTCCCAAGTTTTTCCAAGGAGGGATTTTTTCGGTGCAGGCTGTTTGTGTCCCACGGATCCCAGCGCCGAGCGCGCCCGCACAGTTTGTGTCAGGAACATCCATCGCGGTGCGCTTGGCAACCGGAGATGGACTCGGGCTGGAAGTGGAAACTCTTACAGCCTGGGTTTGAAACCAGAGCCGCAGGATGAAAAGAAAAAAAGTGAAATTGATAGTCTTTCAAGGACATTCCGTACTATCTGGTTTCCATGCAGGAGCACAAAACAATGCTTCCAGTGTCGCAGGAAATCTGAAAATGCTGGCGGGGTGAGCGCAGCTCCAGCGCGCTCCGGCTCGGGGCTGGGGAGTGTTTATCCCCTTTTAGGAGTCTGCCATGTTAAACAAAATCTTCATTACTGTCTTTGAGTTCATAATGCTCATTATGCCAGGGCAGAGGGCTCATCCAGTGCTGGACAAGCCCGTTTCCGCAGGGATTACAGGAATTTAGGCAGAGCGCAGGAGTCAGGGTTCAGCTGCTGTTGTGTCTGAGCCACCGGTGCCTCTGGAGCTCGGCGAGAGCTCTGCCAGGAAGGTGTGGTGGATGTCTGGAGATGTGCAGTTGGATTCCAGCTGAAAGCCTGGAACAGCGTGTTGCTCCCTGGAAAAGGTGCTTCTTCCATCCCCACCTGGCAGCACAAGCAGGGTTTGCTGGGAATTCAGCACCAGGGACCAGAGGGACATTTCAGAAATCATTTATGTTGTTAAAAAGTGTAAAGAAATAAATCCGGAATGACCCAGCTTGGCGTTGGGTGGCTCCTGTACACCAGTGACAGAACTGGGGAGTGTGAGAGCAGAGATGCAGCTTAAACCTGACTCGAAATCCTTTGGGAATCCCCTCCGGCTGCTGCTTAGCACAGATGGGCTGGTGCAGAGCAGCTCCTCCTGGCAGCACCGGGTGCTGGGGCGTGTCCTTACCCGTTCGGTGTCTGTGTTTTGGTGCCAGACCTTCTGAGGGAGCCTCTTGCCTTGCCAGGTGTTCATCAAGAGGGGAGGAGTCCCCATCGTGTCCCTGGAGTGCGTTTCCTGCAAGGCTCAGTCCGTCTACGAGGTCAGCAAGAGCTCCTACGTGTACCTGGAGGGCACCTGCCAGAACTGCCACAACGACTCCAAGCTGGGGGTAAAGGCACAGATTTGCTGCATCTTTGCTGGGCTCTGGGAGAAGGGGACAGGCAGAGGGGTCAGGGGACAGGAAGTTCTGGACCTAAATTGCTGTAGAGACAAGGAGGGGAAGCAATCTCTGGCCACAGGCAGGGGCAGGTGGGTCTGGCTGAGTCCTTGTGGGATCATTTGTAAGCCAAGCCATGACTGACCAGCTCTTTCCACAAAAACCCCACTTTTTTTCCCCCTATAAGAGATCTGTAAAGTGATTTTTTTACCCTGCTGGTTGGCATTTTGCCCGTGATTCTGATGGCTCAAGCAGAGGTGGTTCAGTCTCTTGTGCCCTCCTCCAGTTCCAGCTTCCCCTGCAGCCTGGGGAGTGGAGCAGGTCTCAGAACTGGAGGTCCTGTTGCTCCCAGCGTGTCCTTGCCTGGCATTTCTGCCTGGTTCTCTCACAGTTCCTGCTGTTATCACAACTCTAGGTTTGTGCTATTAACGGTAACCACCCAGGCCACGCTCGGCTCGGAGCACATAAAACACGGTATCCCGTGGAGACTCCACCAGTGCTTCGTTTATTTCCTGTGTTTTGTACTCCGTATTATGAAATATTCTGCCGGAGGGTGATGTAATCCCAGCAACTAAAGTAGATCTCACGGTGGAAATATTCCCACCAGACATTTTGGAAAGGTTCCAGTTCTTGTTGCTGTAGCACACAAGACTAAAGCTGAATTATCAACTGCAAATTTGGCAGACGCTCCCACTAGAAATCTGTTGCTTTTTATAAAAGACTCGATCTGAAAACATTTTAAGGACATAACTCCAGCTTCAAACCGAACCTCTCCTGTCCATCCCGCAGAGGTGGGCAGCTCACAGCTTTAAGAACAAGTCCCTCGTCCTGGACAAAACGACCACGTCCACCGGCGACACGGGCATGAACCTGGTGCTGAGGCAAGGAGCGCTGCGGGACGGCGAGGGCTACACCTTCACCCTGCACATCACCGACCTCACCACGGGCGAGGAGGGCTTCGCCTCCATCGACCTGCTGCCCAACCAGCCCCCCGAGGGCGGGTCCTGCCGCCTGTCCACCAAGGGGCCCCTCAGGGCGCTGGAGACCAAGGTGCACTTTGAGTGTTCAGGTGAGAGCGCCTGCCAGCCCCACCTGCTGCTCCTCATTTCCAGCTGCTCTTCCCCCAGGTGTTCCCTGCACCCCAAACCAGGTGTTCCCTGCACCCCAAACTCCTACCCCAGGGCGCTGCTGGTCAGGGCTGGGCTCAGCAGTGCTTTGGACCACGAGCAGCTTCGTGTGCCCGAATCGTGGAGCTCTCAGCCTCACGGCAGTTTAAAAACCCCTAACTCCTGTAGGTGAATGGTGACATCCAGGCCAGGCCAGTTCTCGTGGAAGGGACTGGTACTTCAGTGCAGGGAAAAGGAGATGGTGCCCAAAACTGAGTCACAGTATGTGGGAAGAATCAAAAGACAGAGCAGTGGGGCCGTCTGTGCCGTGTGGGCTGGATGTTCCCACCGCAGCCACCTTCCCCACCAGCTGCAGAGACAGCAACAGCGAGCCCAGCTCTGGAAAAGTGGCCTGGCCAGTGTCCCGTAGCCTTGGGCCAAGGACTGAGTGCCTCTGGAAACCAGATTTCCCCAAATGATCCGTGTGAGAGATTAGAGCTGTTTGTGCACAGTGCCGGGAAGCCACGCAGGGAGGGGATGGATCCTGCTGCTGCCAGGGCACCAGAGCTGGGGGAGCAGCAGAAATGTGTTCAAGGTGCTGGGGTGGTAACTTTGGTGTGCTTTGAGCTATCCAGAATCATGCTGGAATCAATTCCTCTTTGGAATGGTGGGAATTTCAGCTCTTCGTGATGTTTTTAAGCTGACGTGACAGACACAGGACACAGTGGCAGTGCCAGCACCTTCACTGGGGCAAACCCACCATGACTTCCCCAGCTCCCATAAAACTCCCTAGAATTCCTGGGAGCTCCAAGGAAAGCTTTGTGCAGGTTTTGTCCTGGGCTCTGTTGTTCCTGAGATGCTGAACTCTCCAAGGGCTGAGCCTCTGGCTGATGTCAGGGCTTGGACAGAAGCCGTGCCCTTGGTCAGTGCTGTTCCCAGCCCCAGCAGAGTCACTCCCGATTTTATTTTGAATTTTTCATGATCCCTTTAAATGCTACAGAACCCAAACACCCAGGGAGAAACCCCTAAACATCACCAAAATGCAGGGAGAATTGGAGACACCCCTGCAGGCTGGTGGAGTCCTGGAGCTGTCCTTGCTGTGGGGACAGTCTGCCAGAGCAGGGGACTCTTGCTGGGACAGCAGCAAGGGCAGGTCCATGGAATCCTCAGAGACTCCTGGAGAGGTTTGGGTTGGAAGGGTCTTTTAAGACCATCTTGTCCCTTGTCAGGGACACCTCTCTGAGTCCAGGTTGCTCCAAACCCGCTCCGTGCTGAAGGGTGAGCGGGACGGGATGCCCCAGGGAGGGAAGGGGCAGTGACAGCTCCTTTGGGGTGCTGTGTGCAGCTCCTCTGCCCCTGTCCGAGCCCTGTGGGGTTTCCTTGCAGGCTGGCGGGACACGGAGGACGCGGAGGGGCCGCTCGTGTACATCCTGCTGGCCTCGCGCCACCGCCCCGGCCACTTCCACGAGTTCTGCGTGTACAAGGGCAGCCGGGCCGAGCACGGCGCCTTCCTGCCCCCCGGCTTCCACGAGAGCGGCTTCCAGGTGTCCGTGGCCGTGCTGGTGCAGGACCAGCTGGGAGCCACCGTGGTGGCTGTGAACAGGTAAGACACGGCTGGGCTGTCCCCTGGCACCGTGCCCACCCTCAGCTCCCCACTCCCGGGCTCGTGGCGTGGCTGGTGGGTCCCTGTCCTGGTCCTGGATGAGGGGTTTGCCTCCTGCACGGGGCTCTGGGCCAGGAGGGGAGGGGAGGCTCAGCAGAAGTGCAGGCAGAGAGTTCCAGGCTTTGTGGATCATCCCTCGAGGGGGAGGTTTTCCTAGGAATTACTGCATTTGTAGAATCACGGAATTGTTAAGGTGGGAAAAGGCTCCCAGGATCGTGGGGTCGCAGGGCTGGGGCAGTGAGGAGCCAGGCTGCAGGTCCCTGGTGTTTCTCGTGCAGATGGGGCACCAGCGCTGCCTGTGTGCGTCACCCACCTGCCTCCCCTTCCCAGCCCAGCCTGAGCTTCACCCACATCCCTCTCTCCCTGCAGCTCCATGGAAATCGGCCTCCCCGAGGGCTTCCCCAGCCTCTCCCACTGGCTCTACAATCAGACTGACACCGTGCTCCAGGGACTGGTGAAGCAGGGGGACCCTCAGCAGGTCATCGAGTACTCCCTGGCCCTCATCACCATCCTTAACGAGGTAACGCAGCTCCTTCTGCCCCAGGGGCCTCCAGGAGTCCCTGCAATCACCAGGAGAATTTTTGGGCCAGGTTTTGTACAACAATCTCTGTAGGCAGGGCAGCAGTTTGGGGCAGTATTCCGGTTTCCCTGCCCTGCTGCACAGCTGGGAGCCAGGCAGGGATGCTCCCCTGAGCACAGGCACTCTGCCCAGCTGGGTGAGGACTGCACTCCAGGTACTGAGAGCTGCTGAGTGCCAGCCTGTTAAGATAATTGCTTGGAGAACTGAAGTGAAATGGAGGAAGTTCTGCTGGAACAGCAGCTCATTAGATCCCCCTGGGGAGCAGCGGAGGCAGGAGATGTGGAGTGCAGGGAACAGGTGACTGCAGCTCAGCTCAGCAGCCTCGGGAAGTGCTCTTCACTCCGTTTGTTTTGCTCCACCTCTCTCACTCTCCCTGCTTTGTTTCCCTCCCCGCAGTACGAGCGATCCGTGCTGCTGGAACCCGAGGCTGGCAACGAGTTTGAGCTCCGGACCTGGACCCGCAACAACATCACGGAGACCCTGAACTCGCTGAAGGTGAACACGGTGGATGACATCCAGCAGATCTCGGCCGCCCTGGCGCAGTGCACGGTACGTCCCCGTCACCGCCTCCCAGCCTCCAGCGCTCCTCAGCCCTTGCTGTGCCTGCCGGGCTCTCCCCACACACAGCGGGGACAGGGGTCACCTGCTGGCATCCTCAGGGTGTCTGTGGTGATGTCCTGGGTGCTGCCAGCTCTGCCCTGGGAGCTCGTGCTGCTCCTCTGGTGCCTGCCCTGGCTGGAGAATTGGAGAATCCTGGAATGGTTTGGGGTGGAAGGGACCTTAAAACCCATCCAATGCCACCCCTGCCATGGCAGGGACACCTCCCGCTGTCCCAGGCTGCTCCCAGCCCTGTCCAGCCTGGCCTGGGACACTGCCAGGGATCCAGGGGCAGCCACAGCTGCTCTGGGAATCTGTGCCAGGGCCTCCCCACCCTCACAGGGAGGAATTCCTTCCCAATATCCTGTCTAATCTACTCTCTTTCAGCTTAAAGGCATTCACTGTGTCCTGTCCCTCCAACCCTTGTCCCCAGTCCCTCTCCAGCTCTCCTGGAGCCCCTTCAGGCACTGGAAGGGGCTCTAAGGTCTCCTCAGAGCCTTCTCTTTTCCCGGCTGGACACCCCCAGCTCTCCCAGGCTGGCTCCGGAGCAGAGGGGCTGCTGCCTGCTGGATTTGGGAGGGAAGAGAGCCCGGTTATGTAACGCTCTCAGGGTTTGGTGCTCAGCCAGGCTGCTCTGGCTCCTCCTGCTCCCCCTAATCTTTGCTTTGGGGGCAGCTCAGGTACCTGGGCCCTGGCTGTGCTTCCTCTGCAGGTCAGTGATGGACAGGCTCTGCATCCCACCCACGGAGTCCTGGTGTGCTCCCTTCCCCGCTTCAGACCCTGCAAACCTCAACAATCCCTTCTTTCTGTCCCCTCTGTCTGGGGTTTGGGGTCCAGCACATCCCATTCCATGCTGGACCAGTTTGTTTCTGTCTCTCCCACCTCCTCCCGCCTCGTGACTCGGTCTTGCTGTGGAAGCTTACGTCTGGAAATAGAATTTTTATTCCACGGGAAAGGCTGACGTTCCAGGATTACTTTGTGCTCAGGGCTGGAATGAAAAGCTCAGGAAAACAGCACTCCGGAATTTCCCAAGGGGCTGAGACAAGTGGAGTTCACAAATTCCTTTTCTGCACAAGTGTCCATCAGGGCTGACGCATTTTTGATCTTACCTACAAGGGAGAGGAAAAATCAGAATTAGTTTCTCCTGGAGGGATAAAAAAAGAATCTCCAGTCTTGGTCAATTCTCCTCCCTGAGCAGGAGCTGCTCTGGGGTGGTTCCTCCCCATAACCCAGCGCCTTCCCCACCTCCCTGGCTCCTGCCTTGAGCACTCCGATTCACACGGTCTGGCCTGGCTGCTCAGAGCTCCCAGATAAAGCAGAAAAGGGGGAATTCGAGACCTGCAGATGCTGTTTTGATTCTTCACCAAAACACATGGTGAATCACGGCCGAATCCTGTGATGATTAAAAGAAAAAAAAAAGATGAATAAGAGCTAGGAGCGGGGTTGTAACAGCTTCCATGTGTTGCCTCAGTCCCTCCCATGCAGCCCTGGCGGGTGCGGGAAGCTCCAGGCCATGGCTGGAACATTCTGTCTCTTGGACACATCTGGCAGCAGAGGGAGGGACATCCATCAAGCCTGAGTGGCAGATCCCTCCCACAGCCTTCCGGAGCCTTTGGACACTGAGATGGATTTGGTTGGGGCTGAGTCCTGCTTCCACGGGAGGGCGTGGGGTGGGTGGAGGAATCCTGGGCAGCTCCTCCTGGTTGGGTTCTGTGTGTGGTCCCGGAGGGGAGATGTGCCTGGGCCTCACGGGTGAACCCCAGGGAACGTGGATTTAGAATCGCAGAGTCCTGGAGTGGCTTGGGTTGGAAGGATCAGGTTGCTCCAAGCCTTGTCCAACCTGGCCTTGAACAGTTCCAGGGATGGAGCAGCCACAGCTTCTTTGGGAAACAATTTGCTCCTTTCATTCCTCTTTCCAACCCAAAGGCATCCTCGGCCAGGCACCCTCTCCCTGCCTGCACATGGACACCTTGGAATGTCCTGGGAGGGAGGTGGAAGAGTTGGAGACACCAACAGCTCACTGGTCGCTCAGGGAGAGCCGGGCAGCCTCTGCTGTCCCCTCCCCAGGGCTGGGCAGAGCGGGGACACTTCCCGAGGTGGAAAGGTCTCCTCAGGGCTGAGCCAGCCAGGATTCCCTGGGTGTCCCTGCCCTGTCAGACCCCGTTCCCTCTGCAGGTGGTGAGCAAGGAGCTGGTGTGCAAATCGTGCCTGACGAGGACCCTGAACAAGCTGGAGACCATGATGACCATCCTGCAGGGGGAGACCACGCAGGGCACGGTGACCCCGACCGGCATCGCCGACAACATCCTCAACATCACCGGTGAGCTCTGTCCTGCGCTGGGACACGGGGAGCCTGAGGGGACCTTTCAGGCTCCCTCCTCTGCCAGTTGGGCTTGGGCCCAGGTTTTTAGGAAATTGCATCTGCCCTTTGGAGCGTGGCATCCCAGCCCTCTCTCCTCCCCGCGCTTTTCCCAGGGTTGTCCTGGCTTTGGCAGCCGCCTCTGTGGACGTTTAAATCTGACAGTTGTTAATAAACTCACTAATACTCCTAATAAGCTCCCCGATACTCCAGGGAATTCTCTCTTTAGTAAACAATGAGTAACAGCTATGGCTTCCAGATGCTTCTCTTCCTGGTTGGAGGCCAGGGAGGCTCTCAAACCTCACTGGGGCATCTGGGAACACGGCGTGGAAATTCCCACCTGGGTGACCTGGGGGGAAGCGGAGACATTTCTCTGCACTCCTTGTTACCTCTGCACTCCTTCCTGAGTGTTGTGCACCTTACCGTGCAAAAACTCAGGAATCAGTGTTTGTTTGATCCGTTCCTTCCCTGTTCCTGGAGCTGAGGTTCCCTTCACTGCACAGGAGGGGAGTGCTGTGATTAAGTATTCCTCACCAACCCTGGTAGATCAGAGAGGCTGCAGGAACTGCTGACAGCTCTGCTTTTAGCTCCGGGCTATGAACGCTCCCGTGGGGAAGGTCGTGGGCAGAGGAACAGTGAGAAGACAGCGAGGAAAGCCGTGTCTGACTGCTTTGGGAAGCTCTCAGGTGCTCTCCTGACTGCAGCAGTTATCCAGGCTGTTCACCTCTTCCTTCCTCTCCTGGCAGGTGACCTGATCCACCTTGTCAATACAGTTTCACAAGAATCCAAGCCCCAGGAGCTGCTGGCTGATTCCCACAATTTGCTGCTGGCTCCCAAAGCCTACAACCTGTCCTCCAGCCTGATGCGGATCCTGATGAAATCCCGGGTGCTGAACGAAGAGCCCCTCGAGCTGGTGGGAGGAGAAATTAAGGCCACAGGCAAGAGGTCTGACCCCTTTAACTTGCTTTGCTACGAAAACACACCAAACTGCCAGTTCTCCATCCCCCAGGCCTTCAACTCCACCCTTTCCAACCTGACGGATGTCATCCAAGTCATGTTCCAAGTGGACTCCAATCCCTTCCCTTTCGGCTACATCAGCAACTACACCGTGTCCACCAAGGTGGCCTCCATGGAGTTCCAGACACACAACGGGGTGCAGATCCCCATCGGGAGCCTGGACTCGGAGAAAGCCATCACTGTGATGGTCTCCAACAACACAGACCCCGAGAACCTCGTGGCTGGCACCGAAGTCATCGAGGCGAGAACATCCGTGAACCTGATTGTGATCATGGAGAGCAACAACAGGGAAGCAGGACTGCACTTCCAGCTCACCTACAGAGTCCTCAACGGTAGGGCAGACAAATCCATCTTTTTTTGGTTCTCCCTGTGGGAGGGGAGGGCTGGTGTGAGGGATAACCGCTGTGGGAAGTGATGCCGGTGCCGGTTTCACGTGGCATGGTCGAGGTTCTGCCTTTCCTGGGCAGTCTTCAGTGCCCAGTGCCATCCTTGCTTGTGGATTCTGGCCCTGAGGAGCCTTTTGCTTTTCCCAGCCCTTCTGTTGAGCCACGTTAGCCCTGGGGGGCGTTGTCCAGTCCCTGTCCCAGGCAGGGCCAATGGTACCCAGTGCTCAGGGATCCTCTGAGGTGCACACGGAGAGAGAAGCATCTCCCACAACTTCCTGCGCTCCTTACGCTCTCCCCTGAGCCCCAGTGCTGGCAGCAGACCTGTGCTCGAGTCTCCCAGGGGTTTTTAAAGCCCTTTCTATTCCCTCCCCTCCCACAGAGCACTACTTGGCCAGCGAGCCCGAGCCCTTCATCATGGCCTATCTCCACCACGAGCCCGAGCCCAACGAGCACAACTGCTCTGCCTCCAAGAGAATCGGCCTGGATGCCCTGGCTGGAAGTGACCACAAGCTCTACACCTTCTTCACCTCACCCAGGTGAGAGAAGCCTCCCTGGCAGTCCCTGGCAGCCAGCCTGTGCTGTCAGCCATGTGAGGGGGGCTCTGGGGAGTATCTGCACTGCCAAGGGTGTAAATTACACCACGTTCACTGGGCTTTCCCCCTTTTTGGGTGCACCCCTGTCCCTACGTCTGGAAGGACACACCTGCATCAGAATGGGACCGTGTCCTTGCAGGAGGTGGGGGAATCATCTTGCTCCTTTCCCTTCTCCAGGACGGACGAGCCCACCCAGAAGTACTACCTGAACATCACCAACCACTTCAGCTGGTCGCCAGTGGAGGTGACCCTGGGGCTGTACACGTCCCTGTGCCAGTACTTCAGCGAGCAGGAGAAGCGCTGGAAGACGGAAGGAATTGTCCCCCTGGAGGAGACCCGGCCGGACCAGGCCGTGTGCCTGACCCAGCACCTCACAGCCTTTGGGGCCAGCCTCTTTGTGCCCCCAAACTCTGTCCAGTTCATCTTTCCTGTGAGTACAGCAAAGCAGAGGCTGTGCAGTGCTGTCACACTGAACAGGTTGTTGTCACCTGGATCAAAGCCTCAGCCTCCTGTTGGCTTCGTGTCCAAGCTGGCACCAGCACGGGCATCTGGGAGCCCCTGGGAGGTGCAGATGGGCACAGCTCAGGGGCAGCGGTGCCCCCTGGTTGGGAGCCCTGGCTGCAGGCAGAGCTTTGCAGATGGCTTTGGCCCCTGGCCTGGACACCTCGTGCTGTGCTCCCCTCTCAGGGACACGCCAGACGTTCCTCCCAGCTGCACCCAGCCCTGTTTGATCCCAGGGATTTGCACCTGCCAGCTGCTCCCTGCGTCCCAGGGGCACCCAGCTCTGCCTCGCTCTGTCCCTGTGACGGGAGCAGGGAGCTCCTGGCAGCTGCTGCCGCTGGCTCTGCGGGGAACGGCCGGGAAGGAGGCAGGGAATGGGAACGGGATCCTCCTGGGGCTGCCTTTCAACACTTCCCTTTCCTCCAGGCTCCGGGCCCAGGGCTGAACTACATCGTGCTGCTGACGTGCGCCGTGTGCTTCGTCACCTACTCGGTGGCGGCGCTGATCGTGCACAAGCTGGACATGATCGACATGAACCGCGTGGGGGTGATTCCCTTCTGCGGGAAGAACGGGATGTACAAATACGAGATCCTGGTGAAAACGGGCTGGGGCAGAGGATCAGGTGAGCCGGCAGCCTGCTCCCATGCCTGCCTCCCGGGGGACACCTGTGGTTCACCTGAGGTCCCACCTCAGCAGTCACGCTCAGAGCTGAGCTGCAGCTCCAGGGCTTCCCACAGCATTCCCAGCTTTTATTGTGTGATGACGGCGCATTCGAGAGAATGGTTTGGGTTGGAATGTTCCTCAAAAACCTTCTGGTTCCACCTCCTGACATGGGCAGGAATACTTTCCACTAGCCCAGGCTGCCCTGCACGGGCTGTTGTGGTGGGACAAGGATTTGCTGCTGGAAGGAACCACCCAGGAGAGAAACTCCCCCATCCTGCCTTCCCTGACGGGGCTGTGGTTGCACAGGCAGAGGTTGTTCCTCCCTCCTGACCCTCTCGTGCCTTGTGGGCCCTTTGGATGGATCCTTTAGCTGTCCTGCAGGACCCAGCACTTGGCTCTGACTCTTTCCTAGCAGCAGGAAGGCACCAAGTTTGGCTTCTGTCTGGGGCTGGGTTTGTAGATGGAGCTGTCAGGGGCAGTGCTGGGGAACGGCTGCACCTCGGGTGGGCTTCCCTAAGGGATCCCCTTGCCTCCCTCCTTCCCTGCAGGGACCACGGCCCACGTGGGCATCGCCCTCTACGGGGTGGACAATAAGAGCGGCCACCGGCACCTGGATGGGGACAACGCCTTCCACCGCAACAGCCTGGACGTGTTCCAGATCGCCACCGAGCGCAGCCTGGGCAGCATCTGGCGCATCCGCATCTGGCACGACAACAAAGGTGCGACACGGAGGGGCCACACCCCACACCTGGACGGGGGACATTGCTGGGGGATGTGGAGTCTCCCTCACAGACTGGCCAGGTGCCACCCCAGACACAGACAATGTCATATCCTGTGCGCTGTGACCATAAACGTCACCTCAGGGAGAGCTGGCGGTGCCACGCCTCCCTCGTGGGTACTGTGCAGTGCCCACTGATGACAATCCCGTCGCTGTCCCACTGGCAGTGCTCCTGTGGCCCCCTCAGCTTCACAGGCTCGCACAGGGAGTCTGTGCCGTGAAATAATCCCCTCGTCTCCCCGTGTGCAGGACTGAGCCCCGCGTGGTACCTGCAGCACGTCATCGTGCGGGACCTGCAGAGCAGCAAGAGCTATTTCTTCCTGGTGAACGACTGGCTGTCCGTGGAGAGCGAGGAC
The DNA here is from genome assembly GCA_013400735.1 of Pomatostomus ruficeps. Lineage (NCBI taxonomy): Eukaryota > Metazoa > Chordata > Aves > Passeriformes > Timaliidae > Pomatostomus > Pomatostomus ruficeps. The sequence continues at coordinate 89,124 of VYZT01059386.1, read as the reverse complement.
AACGACGGCCTGGTGGAGAGGGAGGTGTTTGCTGCCAGTGAGTGCCCCACTCCCTTGTGTCCTCACCCCTGGTGCCTGGGCTGAGCCCCCTTCCCAGCTCCCTCAGCTGCTCCTGGTGCTCCAGCCCGTTCCCCAGCTCTGTTCCCTTCCCTGAACACGCTCCAGTCCCTCAGGCTCTTTCTTCTTGTGAGGTTCCCAAACTGACCCCAGGGCTGGTGGTGCCTCAGCAGTGCCCTGCACAAGGGACAGGCACCGCCCTGGGGCTGTGGCCACACTGCTTTTGGTACCAGCCAGGTGCCATTGGCCTCTTGTCCCCCTGGACACAGCTGGGCTCATGTTCAGCCTCTGTCACCACCCCCAGATCCTTTCCTACCAAACAGCTTTCCAGCCACTCATCCCAGGCCCGGGGCACTGCGTGAGGAGGGACCCTGTGGATACTCTGGAGTTTCTGGGAGGGATGTGGCCAGCCCAGCCGGGTCCCCTCGGTGCTGCAGCCACCCTGAGTCTGCCACTTTGTCCCCAGGTGAGACGGAGCTGAGGAGCTTCTGGCGGATCTTCGTGGCGGAGCTGCAGCGCGGGTTCTTCGAGAAGCACGTGTGGCTGTCCCTGTGGGACCGCCCGCCCCGCTCCCGCTTCACCCGCGTCCAGAGGGCCACCTGCTGCTGCCTGCTCATCTTCCTCTTCCTCTGCGCCAACGCCGTGTGGTACGGCGTGGTGGGCAACGTCCATCTCAGGTGTGTGCATGGTGGGAAATGTCCACCTCAGGTGTGTCCCCATGGCATGGCGGGCAGTGTCCCCCTCAGGTGTGTCCCCATGACCCCAGCCAGTCCCAGCCTGCTCAGGGCCCTCCTCGCTGTCCCTGTGGGGCAGGACACCTTTTCCATCCACTGGGAAGAGCTTCCTTTCTTGCACCTTGAGTCTGTCCTCCCCATTCCGAGGAGTCTGGGACCAGGACACGGATGATGGGTGACCACAGACAGTCTGAGTTTGGTTTCCAGGCCCATTTCCTCTGCACATCTGGAATTCCTGGCTGTGCACTTCTCCTGCTTGCTTACCCAGCCACCCCAAATGCCCCTGCTGACCCCTGATCCCTTTGATTCCCTGCAGCAACGTGGCCGTTTCCAGCCTGATCCCCGTCAGTGTGGACACGGTGGCGGTCGGCCTGGTGTCCAGCGTGGTGGTTTACCCTCTCTACCTGGTCATTTTGTTTCTCTTCCGGATGGCTCGCGGCAAGGTGAGGAGGGGGGATGGCTGCAGGCTGCTCAGGTGGGTGGGAGGACACCAGGTTTGAGTTTGGGAGGCTGAATTCTGCTTTTCTTGGGATTTCACTCCTCCAGCTGGGCTCTGTGCTTGCCCAGTTGTCTCTGCCTCTGATCCCTGCTGGGCTCTGTGAGTGCCCAGGCACCAAAAGGGCAGATTTTAGAAATTCAGGCACTTGCTCCCTCGGGGTTTCAGGCACCAAAAGGGCAGATTTTAGAAATTCAGGCACTTGCTCCCTCGGGGTTTCAGGCGCCAAAAGGGCAGATTTTAGAAGCTCTCAGGCATTTCCTCCCTCAGGGTTTCAGTGTGTGACAGGCACCCAAACGCCAAAGGCAGCAGCCCAGGAGCTGCTCAGCGGAGCCTCTCTGATGTCTGCCCTGGGTACGAGCTCAGCCGGCTGAGCAGAGCCATGGTGAGGCAGCTGGGAAGGGATGAGCTGGGGATTTAATGACTAGTTGAGCACAATTAGCAGCCCCATTAAGTATTGCAGCCAGCTGCTCGGGGACTGTGAGCAGCACATGTGGCTGATGCTATGAAGAGCACACAGGAGAAACTTTCAGACTCGGGGGCTTCCTGTGACAGCCTGGGTGACCCCGGCTGTGGCACGTGTGGGTACAGGTGTCTGGCAGGCCGTGCAGGATGGCTGCGTGTCTGTGCCCAGCAGCAGTGTCACCTCTGTCCCTCCTGTGTGCCCGGCAGGTCTCCATCAGCCACACAGTCACTCACTCAGACCAGCAGTCCCTGGAGATCGACAACTACCTGGACTCCTCCATCCTCGACAGCTCCTTCCCCACCTTCCCCGGGCTCCAGGCAGAGGTAACAGCGTCCCTGACACGGCTGGGGGGCTCCTGGGGGTGTGAGCCCAGGGCTGAGAGCAGCTCGGTGACTCCTGCTGCTCCCAGCCCACTGCTCTGAGCAGGCACAGACCTGGGGCGTGTTCCTGAAACGTTTCTGTTCCCCGCAGGCCTTCTCTGAGCAAACCAAGACAGATCTGTTCCTGGAGGACTCCAAGAGGTGAGTGCGTTTCTGGGGATGGAGCAAGCAGATTTCAGTCTGTGCTTTGCTGGGCTGGGTTGTGCTCCCACAGCCGTTTCCCTCTGCAGTTCCACACAGTTCCTTTCTCCTGCTCCCCACTCTCCCCACATTCCTGACCACCCCATTCCCGTTATTCCTCAGCCTGGTGCGCTGGCCCTCCAGCGAGGCCCTGCTCAGCTGGCCAGACCTGCTGAGTGACCCCTCCATCATGGGCAACACCATCCAGAAGCTGAAGAGAGGCCGGGCCAGCCGCCACCTGGGGCTCGAGGCCCCGCTGGCCACCGAGGAGGACACTTTGTCCCTTGGGATTCACCAGGGACAGCCCCGGTACTTCTCGGCCTCAGGTGAGCTGAGGGCAGAGGTGGAACAGCCTCACTCTGAAGGGCAGGGGAGGAGGGTTGTGTCTGCTCAGTGGGGAAAGCAGAAATCCTGGTGGGCATCAGGCTGACGCGGGTGGTTCCCCACTGCCAGGAGAGGGGTGTTCCCACGGGAATGCTGCAAGGATCAGCACTTTCCCACTGGCTGCAGAGCCACAGCGTGTCCCTGAGCCTCTGGAAGTGGCTGGGGAGGGAGAATTTGGCCTCCTGAACCAGCAGTGTCCTGGCGGTTCCTATGGCTGGGCTGGGACAGGCTGGAGCTGTGGGACAGGGAGCAGGACAGGGCTGTCCCAGGGGGAAGGACATCGCTGTGACCCTCCTCAGTCCCAGCAGCGTGTCCTGGCGCGGTGCTGGGTGCTGAGCTCCTGCCAACGCTGTCCGTGCACTCTCTTTCCCAGACGAGGATCTGATCCGGCAGATCCTGGCCGACGGAGCCAGCGGCATCTCCCACTCGCAGGACCTGGGGCCGTACATGAGGGCGGAGACGGATCTGATCTCAGGCCTGTGAGTGTCTGGGGAGCAGAGTCCCTGAGACACAGAGCGGTGTGGCTGCCTCGGGGACGTGTGTGGTGTCCCAGGAGTGGTGCTGGCGCCGGAGCTCAGCCCCGCGGTGCCAGCCGTGGTGCCAGCTGAGTGGCACAGCTCTCAGCAGGCCCCCCCTGTGCCCGGCAGGTCCAGCGTGTTCGGGGAGAAGGTGGAGTCGGTCATGATGCAGAGGCTGAACGACAAAGGGCAGAGCATGGCACCTCCTCCCAGGGACGTCAGCAGATCGGCCAAGTCCACCTGGACAGGTACCAGGGCTGTGCCCCGGGCTGTGCGGGGACAGGGCCCATCCCACACTGCAGCACTCTGGGGACACTGGGGGGTGAACTGAAAATAAACCAGAGCCTTGGGAAGGGCTGCTCCCTGCTGGGGATATCGCTGCTGCTTCCTGCCAGCTTCCCTTGGAGCCTGGAGCTCAGCGAGCCCTGGGCCAGCACTTGTGCTGTGACAGTGACAGTGACAGTCCTGCAGCGTCCCCTGGGGAGGCTCTGCTCCCTCCTGCCCCTGTTACTCTGCTCCTGCACCCTCTGCAGCCACCAGTTGTAGAAATTTTCGGGATAATCCCTCCACACTCACCCAGGACTGGTGATGGGCTCTGCTGGGACAAGAGCTGAGGCCAGCCCTCCCTGTGCCCGCTGGCACCCTCTGCAGTGATGTTCACTCTCCTGTTTCCCCTCCCAGTTTCAGACCAGACGTTCAGGAAGCGCCTGCTCCCGCCCTGGTGCTCCCTCCTGGCTCACGGCATCAGCCTCGGGCTCTTCGCCACCTCCGCGGGCGTCTCCGTGTGGATCGGGGTGGGTTTCTCCTCCAGCGTGGCCCTCATGTGGCTCATCTCAGGGATCTTCAGCTTCCTGGCCTCGTTCCTGCTCTGGGAGCCCCTGAAGGTGAGCATGGCATGAGAGCACCAGCACAGACCTGGAATTAACAGCTGGAATTCACATTGTCCAGCTGCCGATCACAGTCACGGAATTGCTACGGTTGGAAAAGCCCTTTAAAATTATCAAATCCAACCACCAGCCAGCAGCACCACCATGTTCACCACTAACCCGTGTCCCCAAGTGCCACATCCGTGTGGTTCCTGAACAATTCCAGGGCTGGTGAATCCACCACTGCCCTGGGCAGCCCCTTGCATTGCCTGACAACCCTTCCCGTGGAGGAACCAGGTCAGAGTGGACACTGAGTGCACTGAATGGTCTCTCCCATCCCCGTATCCCTCGGGAAGGGGAGGATGTGGGCACCAGCAGCAGCAGGAGAGGCAGGGTTGGTTGTGAGGGTCCAGGTGGGAGCTGTGCTGTGCTGGCTGTGCCGAGGGGCCTGCAGGAGCTGCTGCGATGCTGGGGTGGCACAGCTCCCTGCAGCCTCTCCCCGTGCCCCAGGTGCTGCTGGAAGCCCTCTACTTCTCCCTGGTTGCCAAGAGGCTGCACCCGGAGGAGGACGACACCTTGGTGGAGCAGCCCTGCGTGGAGCACGTGTCCGAGAGGATCAGCAAAGTCCGGCCCCCACAGGGATTCGCCCTCTTCCAGGCCAAGGAGGAGGCCAGGAAGGTCAAGCTGCTGCACAGGATGCTCAAGGTGGGACATCTCCTGGTGCCCAGGGCTGAGGCACATCCTGCTGTGGGTCCTCCCAGGCCAGCTGGGATCCCCTGAGCACTTGGCTCCCAATTCTGCCTCAGTTTCCCCATCTCTGGGTCTGATCCTGCTGCATGGCCCTGAAAAGCCCTGCTCTGCTGCAGGGTTGGGATCCAGCCTTTCCACACAATCCCCTTTTTACTCTCTGCTCCCCAGAACTTCCTCATCTACATGATGTTCTTGCTGGTGGTGCTGCTCACCAACTACGGCGACGCCTCCCGCACCAGCCGGGCCTTCCTGCTGCAGAGCTCCATCAAGCAGCAGCTGGGCAGCAGCGACTTCCTGCTCATCAAGAGGTACCTGCCAGCCCCTGGGGGCGTCAGGGGAGTTGGGTTCTGGGCTCGTGCTCCACTCTGTGCCGTGAGAGGTTCCTGGGTGCTCGTGTGGAGCTGGGCACTCCACAGCAGTGAGCCGGTCCTGTCTGTCCCTGTGGTTCTGCTGCTCCCCTCCAGAACAGAGGGGCCTCTGGGGACTGAGAGGTTTAATTTCTCTGAGGTTCAGTGGGAAGGGACTGTGGGAGTTGATGTTGATCTTCCTGGAGCTGCTCTAGAGGACACGAGTTTCTCTGTCTCCGGAATTTACAGCCACAAGTTGTAGCCACGAGCAGGGTCACGAGAGGCAGAATTGACATCTTGTCCACAGTCTGCCTTTCCTCGCTCTGCACATAAATTTAACTGGATTAAGTTTTCCCAGCTGATTTTCCACAGCCCTGGGAGCTCCCAGCAGCCCAGTCTGGGGGGCACTGGGGGGATCCCTGGGCTGGGGGTGCGTCCCTGCAAAGCTCTTGTGCACATCAGTGTGGCTTGTTCATGCCCCAAAGTCACTGGACCTTTGGCCCACTGGTCTCACACCTTCCCCCTGCAGGTCGGACCAGTTCTGGGTGTGGATGTCTCAGGTGTTCCTGCCCTACCTGTACAACAACGGCTCTGGCCAGGAGAGCCACAGCACCACGCTGGGCACGGCCCGGCTGCGCCAGCTCCGCCTGCGGGCAGGTGGGGACAGGGACAGGGACAGGGCTCTGCTGTCCCGGCAGGAGGGGACAGGGTGACAGTCCTGGAGGGGTGGAATGGGCAGGGCTGGGTGCAGCTGGGGCTGAGGGGAGGTTGTGGGGGTGACAATGCTGCTCTGCAGAGATGGATCTTGGAATCTTGGAATGCTTTGGGTTGGGAGGGAGCTTAAAGTCCATCCAGGGACACTTGCCACTGTTCCAGGCACCTCCAAGCCCCGTCCAGCCTGGTCTTGGACCCTTCCAGGGATCCAGGGGCAGCCACAGCTGCTTTAGGCACCCTGTGCCAGGGCCTCCCCACCCTTATAGGGAACAATTCCTGCCCAATATCCCATCCATCCCTGCCCTCTGGCAGTTTGAAGCCAGGGATGTATCCGGGGAGCAGAGTGCTGGTCACAGTTACCAGGGCCAGCTGGGATGTCTCTGCTCTCCCCATGTACCCAGTTAAGCCACTCTGGGCTGGTGGCGTGGATAAATCACGGCTCCTGGACTGGATAACTCTGTTTGCATTATTAATATCTATCCTTCTCTGAATCCCTGACTCCTGCACGCCCGTTCCCTCGCCCTGGGGATGAGTGTGGAGGGGCTGGGAGAAGGGAGGTGCCGTGAGCTCAGAGCCGGCTGTGCTGGGCTCCCCGTGGCTCACAGGGCGCTCTCATTGCAGCTGAGTGCCAGCAGAGCGCCCAGGACATCCTGCAGGGCATGGGCAGTGCCCACAGGAGCTGCACTGACCAGCACAGCTTTGCCACCGCTGACTACGGAGTGGGCTGGGAGAGCACAGCCGGGAACGGGACAGCGGCGTGGGCACACTCAGCGCCCGACCTGGCGGGGTAAGGCTGCTCTGGCAGCTCCCACCCTGCTCCCAGCCCTGCTCTCACCCTGCTCCTCCTCCCTGGATCCCTACAGGCCTCTCCGAGCTCTGCACAGGTGCCCTGGGTAGTTCCCAGCCCTCCCCTAAGCCCCTGGCAAAGGGCAGATGGACGCAGCAATTCCAAATGTTCTGAGCAGCAGCGCTGTGCTGTTCTGGGGCCCAGGGCCAGAGGATTCTGCTCTGCACATCCCAGGGCACAGATGGGGCAGGGGAACCCAGCAGCCCAGATTTCTGCTCCAGGGGGTGCCAGGAGCTTGTCCTGCTCCCTGGGCATGGATCGCACTGGGTTTCTGCTCTGGTTTGTCCCAGAGGTCCCTCCATGGAGGTCTGGGCCCCCGCAGGGCTTGGGGCTGTTCAGAGTTTGGGCACAGGAGGTGGATCAGTGCACCCCTGTGATTGTCTTGTGACACAAATCCTGAGGGGCAGGAGCTGATCTGCACGGCACGCAGGAGAGCAGCCAGTGCCCTTCAGCCTCAGCCACGGCTCCTCTTCCTCCGCAGGATCTGGTACTGGGGCTACATCTCCTTCTACGACAGCAGCGGCTACGTGCAAGAGCTGGGCCCTTCCCTGGAGGAGAGCCGGGCTCAGCTGGAGTTCCTGCAGCAGCACACGTGGATCGACAACATGTGAGTGTGGCAGGGAACGTCCTGCTGCCACAGGGCTGCTCGGGGTGCTGCTGGCGTGTCACAGGAGGGATGTCCCACCCAGCAGTGGCCCCGGAGCCGGTGCTGTCCCAGCCCCTGAGCTGCTGCTGTCCCCGCGCAGGAGCCGGGCGGTGTTCGTGGAGCTGCTGCAGTACAACCCCAGCGTGGACCTGCACGTGGCCGTCACCCTGCGCCTGGAGTTCCCTGGGGCCGGCCAGGCCATCGCCGCTGTCACCATCAGCCCCTTCCCCCTGCTGCGCCTCAGCGGGGGCGTCACCCTGCAGCTCCTCATGATGGTCAGTGTGGGACCTCTCCTGTACCCCTGCCCTCTGCCTGGGGGGCTCTGAGGACCAGGCTGGTCACTGTGGACTCGAGCTGGCCTGCCTGAGGCCACTTCTCTGTCACCCTGCCTTGTCCCCTGGGTGCTGCCACCCTGCCACAGGGGAACTGGACGTGGGCACTGGGGAGCTTCAGGAGGGATTTGGGCACTGTCCTGGGGTCCTGCAGCGTCCCCCAGTGCAGCACAGCAGTCAGGCCTTGTCCTCTCCTTTCCTGGTAACCTTTCCATTCCTCCTCTCCTGGTAACCTGTCTGTTCCTCCTGTCCTGGTAACCTCTCCAAAACCTCTCCTCGCAACCTCTCTGTTCCCCTCCAGGTTTTCCTCATGCTGTTCGTGGTTTACTTCGTGGTGTCCGAGTCTCTGGCCATCAAGAAGGAAGGCAGAGCCTACTTCACCCTGTGGGGCAACTACGGCCAGTGGGTTTTCATCCTGCTCACCACGTGCACGGTGCTGGTGCACCTCAGCCAGGCCACCCTGGCTGACCAGCAGTGGCTCAGGTACCTCAGCAACCGCAGGGGCTTCACCAACTTCTACCAGGTGGCCTTCCTGAGCTCGGCCTTCAGCAGCCTGGCCGCATCCCTCCTCTTCCTCCTGACCGTGCAGGTACGGGCAGCTGGGGAGCAGCTGTGGGTGCTTTGGCCCTGCTGTGCTTGTCACCCCTGCACAGTCCCTGCCAGGGCAGAGGGGGTGGCAGGGAGGCCACGTGTGTCTCTGTTGTGCACTTTGGGTCTCTGAGGCCCCCGGGCCCTCGATTCCCGTGGGGAATTCAGCCAGGTGTGGCTGCTGGGGTGATTCTGTCTGCGAGGAACCTCTGGGCTGGGTGTTCGTGCTCTGCTGGGGTTTGTGTTTCTCAGTGTTTGAGAGACCCTTCCTGGGCTGGGGGTGCGTCTGTGACTCCCTCCTCTCCCTCCCAGGCTGCCCAGCAGCTGCGCTTCGTCCGGCAGTGGTCAGTGTTCGGGAAGACCTTCCAGAAGTCCATGAAGGAGCTGATGGCCGCAGGGGTGGCCTTCGCCCTGCTCCTCCTGGCCTACGCCCAGCTCGGCTTCCTGGTAACCACTCCTGTCCCCCTCCCTCACCGAGGGGCTGCTGGTGCTCCTGCTGCCCCTTGTCCCTCACCGTGGCATGACACGAGCAAGGCCCTGGGTCCCCTGGGTGCTCTGTGTCCACCCTGCCACTGTCACCTTTGGCCAGGGGCTGTCCCTGTCCCAGCCCATTTGTGGGCCACCCCTCAGGGCCCCCTCTGGGAGGGGATGTTGTGGGTCAGGGGAACACTTTGCTGCTGCTCCCTTCTCATCACATCTCTGTCCCTCCGCAGCTCTTCTCCTCCTCCTCGGAGTCCTTCCGCAGCGTGGGCAGCAGCCTCCTGCTCCTGCTGGCCCTGCTGCGGGGCAGCACCAGCCTCCGGCCCTGCCTGCCCGAGCCCTCGGGGCTCTGCGGCCTCTTCTGCAGCAGCTACATCGTGCTGGAGGTGTGGATCGTGCTGCGGCTGCTGGCGGTGGTGCTGATCCACAGCTACCGCGAGATGCACTTCGAGCTCTACCGCCCGGCCTTTGAGCCGCAGGACTACGAGATGGTCGAGCTGTTCGTGCGCAGGCTCAAGATGTGGATGGGCTTCAGCAAGGCCAAGGAGGTGAGGGGGGCTCTGGGGAGAAGGGGTCTGGTGGCACAGAGCAGCATCCACCATCTGTAGCCTTTCCCTGCAGCCGGGTTCCTCTGGCAGCGAGGGCTGGAGCAGTGGCCGCTCCTGGGGGCCCAGGAGCTGTGTTGGTGATGGGGAACCCTGCAGGCGTCAGCTGCCTGTTCCCAACCCCACAGTTCCACGTGGCTTGTTGGGATCCAGCCCCAACCCATGGCCTGTCACACCAGGAATGGCTGGGAGCAGCCCCAGAGCTGTTTGGAGCGTTCCCACTCCACAGCTCCTGACCTAACCCTGCCCCTGTTCCCCTCTTCCCTCCCAGTTCCGGCACAAGGTGAGGTTCGAGGGGATGGAGCCGCTGCCCTCCCGAGACTCCAGCGACTCCAAGTCCTTCCGCGGCCCCACTCCCAGCGCAGCCTCTGACAGCTCCAGGGCCTCCACGTCCTCCAGCCAGCTGGACGGGCTGAGCCTGGTGCTGAGCGCCCGCGACAGCCTGGAGGTGGACGCCGACATCCAGCGCCTGCTGTCCCTCTTCGAGATGCTGCTGGCGCAGTTCGACCGCGTCAACCGGGTCACGGAGGACGTGTCCCGCATCGAGCACCTGCTCGAGTTCTCCCGCGGCCGCCGCG
>VYZT01059386.1:43156-79035 GCA_013400735.1 Pomatostomus ruficeps | reverse complement strand
AGCTGCCGCGGCGGCTGGGCCGGCCGGGGCACGGGGCTCTCGGCCACGCCGCTGGCACGGCCACCGGTCAGCCAGCACCGGCCCCGCGGGAGCGTCCCGGTGTTGGATGGGGAAGGGGACAAGGCCGAGCCTTTCCCCAGGGATCAGCAGGTGCAGGAGATCCCCACCGGGAGCAGCTGTGGGCGTTCATCTGCAACCGGCCACAGGTGGGGGACAGGACAAAGCTCCCACCCTTCCCTGCTGGCTGTGCCGGGTGGGAACGGGAGAGGAGAGCCCCAGGCCTTGAGGGTTTGAACCAAGTCTTGGATTTTTGTCGACCAGACGCACTGTGGAGGAAAGCGACAGCTTTCAAGAAGGTATTTAACCCACCTTGGTTTTTTTTTTAAGCGTAAATAGATATATAGAGAAATGCTATCTACACCCAGAGCAGTTAATTTCCAGTATTGGCTACTTTTATCCTCCAGAAATTGGTACTATTATTTGTATTTAAAGAAACCCGATACTTAAAACAAAGGACATTGCAGCGAGCTGGGGACGAGAGAGCCCTGGGTTGCCTCAGCCACCTCCCAGTTTGGGGTTCCCAAACTCCCAGTGCGGGGTTCCCAGCACGCTGGTGTCACTGCAGTCCCCCCCTGCCCTGTCCCCCCGCCGTGGCCCCGGGGTGCAGGCGCCGCTGGCTGCTTGGCTTCTCTAACCCAAGGAATGTATTGCCCTAAGTATATGTATTTTTATTTTTTTTTTTGGTTTACTTGTTCCTATGTACTGCCCAGCACTTTAAACAAGGCTTTCCTCGGCTACCAGTGACACGTGCGAGCTAAGAATGGGATAATATATCACAAAAGCAGTATTTTGTTTGTTTAAATCATAAACTGAAATGGGCAGGGAGGAAGGGAGCGCAGCCCCAGCTCGGGCAGCATTCCCTGAGCACAAAAGAGGCAGGTGATGCCCTGAAGGAGATTTTTTTGGGGTCTCTCCAGCCCTGCCAGCCGGGATTCACCACGTGCTGGGCTACAGCTGCTGGGCTACAGCTGGCCCGTGCCGTGGGGATCACAGCCTGGGGGTGCCTGAAGCCCCCCGGGGGCTGCCTTCCCCTCCTCAGCCCCATTTCACCTTATGGCTATTGTAAGTAATTTATACGGGGTTTTGTTCGGTTTTTAAATGTATATATTTTTGTATGTTTGCTATATTTTCATAGCATCGGTACCGTGTTTGAAACATGTAGATAGGAGACAGAACACTATTGTCAGAGTTATTTAAAGGATGTATTAAGTGCTTCTTCCTGGGAATGTCCCGTGTATATAAGGATCGGGTGTCTGTGTGTGTGTGGTGCGTGTGCTCTCCTGGGCTGGCTCGGGGCAGTGGCCACAGGCGGACGGGGAAAAGCCCCCAGGGGGCTCCTCTGTGTGTTCCAGATCCTGCTCCAGGCTTCGGGCAGGTGAGAGAGGGGAAGGGAAGGCTGAGCGGGGCAGAGTTGCAGGGCAGGGGCCTCAGGTGTGGCTGCCTCTGGTGCTGGTGGGGCTGGAATCACCTTCCCAGGGCAGGGGAGACTTTCCAGGCAGAGAGAGGGGGCTCCTGAGGCACTTCCCCCTCCTGAGCCTCCCCTCCAGCCCCAGCTCTGCTGGATCCTCGGGATGATTTCATTCCAGCATCCCTGTGTTTCCTCAGCCCCTTGGCCGTGTGTGTCAGGGGCTGCAGGGGGACACCGGGGCTCTGTGGTGGCTTTGGGACAGGTCATGGTTACCTTTGGAAAACTCAGGTGCAGGACAGGCAGTGTGGAAAGGTTGTGGAGGGCTGAGGGCAGGAGAAGACGAGTGAGGAGGTGCTTGGTCAGCGTGGAGGTGTTGGAAGAGCAGGGGGCATGGAGGAGTGGAGAGCAGAGGGGAGAAATCCAGTTCTGGTCCCCAGGACAGGGGAGCGGTGGCAGAGAGGCAGCGGGGAGAGGGCAGAGAAGGGCCCCAAGGGCAGGAATGGGACAGGGAGGGTCCCAGAGGCAGAAGCAGCAGCTGGAGGCTGAGCCCAGGGCTGGGACCAGGTGCTGGTCAGCTCCATGCTCAGAAAGAATCCCTGGTTTTCAATTCAGAGATACAGAAGTATTTGCCTTGGATTTTTTGTTCCTTTAACTTCCCAGGGAACAGAGCCCCAGGCTGATGTCCATGACTCTGATTTGGTGACAGGGACCATGCCAGTGCCCTGTCCCCAAACCAAGGCAGTAAGAGGAGCAATGGTGAGGTGTCCCAGAGGCCTGGGGTGTCCCCAGGGCTGGAGTCCCTCCAGCTCCATCCTTTCCCCACACACCTGCCCTGGCACAGCCCCTCTCACCCGTGTGGAGCACCGGGGCTGTAGATCCAGCCCCCCGAGGGCTCTCTGGGAATGTTCAGTGATGGAAATGTCCCAAATGAACCAAGCAGGTCTTGGAAATGTCTTGAGGAGCCGAGAAGTTCAGTTGCTGATGCAGAGGTCAGTTCTCAGCTCGAGTATCCTCGTTAGAGGAGGTTGGGAGGGAAGTGCGAGAAGGAGATGGAGGCAGGAGGGGCCAGCTGGGCCCCGGATTCTTGGAGCAGCTGGAAGGAAGATGCTGCCCAAACCCTTCAGGATTTCTGTTCCCTGCCCTGTGTGTGTGAGTGTGGCCTGGTGTGAGTGACTTTACCAAGCGCTCGTCCCGCGCAGGGAGGAGCAGAACCGGGATCGGACACCTGCCCTGCTCCCAGCCTTCCCGGGAGCACGGGGAGCAGCTCTGCCCCCACAGGTCCCTGAAAAGCCCAGCCCTGTGTGCTGGGCAGCACCCACAGCTCCCAGCACTCCCAGTTCTCAGCGCAGCAGCTCCTGTGCCAGCTCCAGCAGCGTCCCACGGTCCCCTCCATGGCCCAGCCATGACGTTCAGTCATGGAGCTACGCCCTCACAGCAATAAACTTGACTCAAAGCCCGTCAGTCCCCCTGAATGTATATTTTTGTGTCTGTAGTCACCGAGAGATGGTTTCTTATTTATTGCCTTCAATCTCACGATGATGCATCAGGATCAAGCTGCTTTAACGAAAAATGAAACCCCCATCCGTTCGTTCCAAGGGAGAGGGAGGGACTTCTGTAAGTGCCTTATTTTTTATTGTTTTTTTTTAAAGAACAATGATTGTGACCAAAACGGTTCCTGTCTGGTCAGCATTTCACTGCAAACAAAAATGGTGTATTTTGTAACTGTGGGGATGTTTCTTACAAACTGACAAAGTCAAATAAACACTGACTGCTAAAACCTGCCTCAGGTGCTTTTGTCCTGCCCCAGACACTCCTCCCCACCCCATCCTCATTCTCTCTGCATCCATGATTTTAATTTAGGTCTCCTGCACAGCACAAGACACTTCCTTAAATCCTCCAGGCCTGTCAGGGCTGAATGAGCTCACTTGTGGTCACAGGGGTGGCACAAGGACAAAGCTGACAGCAAAGTCCCCTCCCCAGCACAGAGGGTCCCTGCAGCTGAACCCCAGGGAATGAAAGAGTCTGAACTTTCCCAGGACATCAAGACTGAGCTGATCAGACAAATATTTTATTTCCTTTACGACTCAAAAACACTCAAACACAACGGACACTTGGTGTTCCCACACCTGCACAGGCGAGGGCCGTCCCTCTGTCCCCTCGCCTGTCCCTTCACAGTCCCACGTGCACATTGCACTTGTCCCCATCTCCCTGCTGGCAGCCGTTCCCCAATCCACGCGTCCCTCTCGGGGACACAGCAGGAGAGGAAGGTCTCACAGTAGAGTCCAGCTTACGTGGTGCCCCCCAGTCGGGTGCTGTAGTGTCTGGTGCCCTCCTGGCCTCAGGACGGGCTGCAAATCCCATTCCAGCTGTGCCCTGCCAGCTCCAGCCGAACTGCTTCAGGCTCCCCTGTCAGTGAACAGGCAAAGCTCCTGGGGAGATGATGCCCCAAGACTTGTGAGCACTCAAAAACGGATTTATCAGGTGCAGGGGGAAGGATGAGACACCCCAGAATTCCTGCAAGCAGGAGAAGTTCTGCAGCTGCGCCTGGAAACTGGGTCTGAACACCTGGGGTCAGCCTGGGGGTCAGACTGTGCCTCCCCAGGGATCCCTGGCCCCGCTCTGCCCCTCCACTGCTCCCCCTCCCTGTTTGCTGTTACTTCTGGTGGTAAAATAATCTCTGCAGAGGGAGAGAGGCTTTGCTGGGAATCCCTCAAAGTGAAGACAAACCTTGGGAATTTAAGCAGCATTTTGGGCAGGAGAGAACCCAAATGAAGCCTTTCCAGAGCTGGCAGCAGAACGAGTCAGAGCCTGAAGAGTCCAAGTGCTGACAGCCCCGAGGTGCAGGGAGGAGCTGGGATTCCGGGGTGCTCAGAAATAGCAACTGGATTTTCAATACTTCATATTTCATTCCCAATAAAGTCCTCAAAAACCCCGCAATTCTTCTACCTTCACGTGGGGATCTGCAGAATATCATCCTTTGTCTGCTTCCCCCAGGAGCTGCTGTGGAAGGAGTCCAAGGGAAGGTTCTGCAGGGAAGTTCCCACCAGGGAAGCCTTGAAAGAGCTCAAACCAAACCAAGCACAGTGGGTTGGTCCCCCAGGGAGCTTCTGCTGGGAATCCGGTGTCCTCCTGGCCTCAGGGGCACCCAAAACTCCTGGCAGGGTCAGTGCCAAGTCCACATGCAAGGAGCTGTGCCTCTCAGTCCCCGTGTCCATGCAGGGATCAGCACGCAGGGAACACAATTCCACGGCCTCAGGGACACCCCGAGCCCCGGCCCTACACAAACTCGGTGAAGTCGTCCACGGAGGAGATCAGCCTCTTCCTCTGCCCCGTCTCGTAGGTGGGAGGGGGGTCCTGGGGCATCTGGGGAGGGGGTTTGCTTTGGGCAGAGGCGTGCAGCTGCAGGGGAAGGCCGGGGCTCTGGTACTGGGTCTCTTCACGGAGCTGAAAGGCAATGGAGAAAGGTGAGCTCCATTCTCTCCCGAACTCCTCCAAATCTCCATCTGGGCAGGGCAGGGTACCCAGGACACTGCCAGCACTGAGGGAGTGCCACTGAGTGTCCAGATATTGGAATCAGGGAATTTCTCCACGGAAAGGGCAGCCAGGCACTTGAGGGGGCTGCCCAGGGAGGTTTGGAGTCCCCATCCCTGGAGGTGTCCAAGGAGAACCTGGACATGGCACTCAGTGCTCTGGGCTGGGGACAAAGTGAGCATTGGTCACGGGCTGGAATCAATCTTGGAAGGCTTTTCCAGCCTCAATGATCCTGGGATTTCAGGATTAAGCTTCCCCAAGCCCAGTTCCACCCCTCAGAGCAGCTCCACTCACCCGGTGCCGCAGCCTCTTGATGTGGCGCAGCCTGGCGATCCATTTGGAGGGGTAGGTGTCCGTGGGGTTGGATCTGCTGTGGTGCACCTGGGAAGCCATCTGGGGTGGGAAGTGTCAGGGAAAGAGAGGAGCCAAGTTAACACAACCACAACAATAAAATTAATCCAATTTTTAGTGCGGTTTGACAGGAACTGCAACCCAGCTCTGAGTTAGGACTGCTCAGGTGCCAACTCTGGCTTCAAGGTCAAGTAAAAAAGTTGTTTCTTTGCTTTAGCAGGTCCTGCTTGTTTCCTTGGAAGCTGGTGGTGGGCCAAGGCAGCAGCTGGAAGCTCGGGGAGCTGGGGGTACTCACGTTGGCGTGCAGGGCCATCTGACGGGCCACGAAGGGCAGGTTCTTGTCAGAGATGATCTTGGCAACGCTCGTGTCCACCAGACCCTCCATGTCTTTGGTTTAAAGGAATAAGAAAAAAATTCTTGTAAGACACTTAAGAACAAGCCAGAGGTTTCCAGAAACTAAGTATCTAAATATATCTCAATATCTAAATATATCTCAATATCTAAATATATCTCAATACCTAAATAAGTCAAATGAACCTGGGGAATTGTATCACACAAGACCCACGGAGCTCCACAGCTCCCACTCCAACAGAACCTGCTCTGCAGCTCAACACGATTGGATCCCAAATTCTGGCTGCTCCATGAAGGTTTGGGGAGAGCCTGCTGGGCTCTCACATGAACCAAAGTGAGCCAGAAACCCCCAGAAGTGCCCCTCTGGTAAAACACCCGCACCAGCACTGCTGAACCCTCCATCTCCTCCAGCATTCCCAGGGATCTGCTCTGCTGCTGGCACCGTGTCCTGAGCTCCAGCACAGTGTGAGCAACCCAGACAAGAGTGGGGCAAACCCAGCTGTAACTGGGCAAACTGGTTCCAGAGAGCTTCTCCGGGAAGTTTTAACTTTGGAAACGCAGCAAAGGCTGAGGAATCCCCACCTTTCCGACACTGCAGCGTCACCAGGTTGCAGTCGTAGTCCAGGGGGGTGATGATCACGTGCACAAAATTGAACTGCCCCTAAGGAGACACCGGTGAAAGGGTCAGGAACATTTCCCTGGCAGTGGTTTGTGAATGCCATGAATTCACACCGGTGACCCCAGCACAGCCAACAGCTCTCCCATAACCCCCAGGCTGTTTTTAGGGTAACACCCGCACACGTGAGGGTTTACAGCCCTGTGGTCCTGCTGTAACACACCCACAGGGACAATCCCCTACCTTTATTGTGCCCAGTTTGAAATCCTCGCCAGAGTCATTGTAAACGATGGAAACAAAATCATTCCCCAGGTGCCTCTTCTTGTCACAGCGGTATTTATCCAAATCCTTGGTGGGCATCAGAGTGGCAATGTGGAAAATGGCTGGAAAGGGAAGACAGAGCTCCTTAGGCTGGCTGGGAAAGCTGCAGCAATAAAAACACAAACTGTGCTCTCTCGATAGGTTTGCCCCCGTTTGTGGCAGCTGAATCCAGCCCCACTGGATGCACCAGGGCTCCCTGGAGTGCAGCAGCACAGGGAGTGGACCCTGGGCTAGGGAGGAAAGAGGGAAAAGAGCTGAAACCAGGAGCTGCCCTGACTGAGCCCTGCAGAGCCCCAGCAGCCACCCCATGGAACTGCACTCAGCATGATGAGCTCAGAGCTGTGCGGAAAAATGTGGGAATTTCACCATATCCTGCTGGATCCTGGATGATTTCTGCACTGCTCGGTGCAGCGGGAGCTGGGTGACCCTGCAGTGACACGAGCCACGGCCACAGCAGTGACACGCCCTGCTCCAAACTGCTCCTCCGAGAAACACAGTGAGAATGACACCACCCTCAGGGAACAGCTTTCACAGCAGCTGGGGACACCCAGCTGATCCTGCAAACCTCTAAACCCAACCCTTCCAGCCTTTAAAGAGCAGATCCTTCCACAGATTTACACAGCAGACCTTCTCACAGAGCAGATTGTTTAACAGAGCCAATCTTTATAAAAATGGTGGGATGTTTTTAAAGTAAGGCAGGTATGTTTTGGCTGAACTTCATCACATGGGCTTGCAGGGCTCCCAGAGAGAAGAGGAGGGAATCAGAGCCCAGGACATCCCAGGGAAGGACCCAGTGTGGCAGGCAGGCCAGCTGAGAACACACATCCCACCCCTGCAGCTCACCTTGCATGATGTCGTCGTGCCAGCAGTAGGTGAACTGCCCGTCCTCCCCGCACACGTCCAGGCCCCCCAGGTAAATCTTGTCTGGCTGGCAGTCCTTGAGCTCAATGAGCTTGCCCAGGCCCGTCAGGAACTCGGTGTAGCGGTAGGAGCCGTGCTCGTTGGACAGGATGGCGATCTCGTTGTTGCTCTGGGACACAGGGACACAGGGAAGTGTCACACTCAGTGCCAGCAGCGCTGCACCAGCCCCCGGGATCCCTTCCTCACAGAAGGGCTTCGTGCAGGAGCTGATTTTTAGTGCAAGGCCGCTGCAGGAGCAGGGCAAATCCCATGGCTGGAGAGGCTCCCAGCACTCCACAGGGATGGAACACACTCACCTGGCCCTCCCCTACGTACAGCACTGCGATCTTGTGTGTGTCGTAGGACGGGATCTGATCCAGCAGCTGCACCGACCTCTCGAACGTCTGTGACCAAAACAGGGACCCCACCTGAGCAGCCTGAGCTGTCCCTTCCAACCCAAACGACCCCAGGATTCCGTCAGCTTCAAAAAACCCCCTCCTACCCCCATCTCTCTGTGGCACTGCTGGTAGGAAACACCTTCAAACTGCAGCACCTGAGCCGGACATTTGTAATTTATCATTTATGTTCCAAGAAGGTCATGAGGTTAAAAAAATCAAGGATTTATACAACTCCACACCTACCTCATTTGGCAGCAAGAGGGGTTTGTTGTTTTCATCACCAAAGAAAGGGGAGTGGTACAACTGTAAAAACACGAAGCTGAAGGAGAGAGGGAGGGAGAAGTCTGTTACCATAAAAATTAAAGTCAATTTTGATCTGTTGGATGTAAGAACATCATGTACGGCAGGGAAATGGGAGGAATTAAAATGCTAACAGGGTACTATTCATCTTTCAGAGACACTCTGAGTGCCTGGACTACCTGCAGTTTTCAATAGACCCCTGTCAGAAAAACAATGATGCGTCAAACAGCAGCAGCCACACAAATTCCCTGTTCAGAGGCACAGAATGGAGGAGCAGGAATGCCCCCCACAGCTCTGGGGGCATTTCTAGTCTCTCAGACACATAACTGTACAGACATTTGCATTTTACCTGCCCTCAATCAGATGCAAATTGTCTCATCATGCAATTTGGGACAGCTAACAATATCCCAGGCTCAAAAAGCAGCAATTTCTTCTTTTCCTCCTTCTTAGGATTTTGCACATTCTATTTCTTGAAACGCAAAACTAGCAATTCACCGTGTTCACAGCAGAATTAACTCTGGGTGACCTGCGGTCAAACCACAGCCCCTAAACCGGGCACATTCAGTACAGGAGGAAACTATTCATCGATTTCTTTCACCATGTGGGAGTTCTGTTTCCTAACCCAAAGGTAATTGTGCACTGTATCAGCTCCTGAATACAGCAGGTAATTAATTGTTAATGAGCTGCTTTGCAGCCCCTGCCCGAGCAGAGCAGCTCAGAGACCCTGCACCCACCTGGGGTTTATCCCAGGGACTTTCTCCGCGTTGGAAGCCGCTGCCCTGCCCTTGAAGGCGTCTCTCTCGATCCTCTTCCCCCTCCTGGACGGGGCCGAGTCGGAGATGGTGTAGCCCCGGGGCCGGTGGCCGGAGGGCGAGCGGGGCGAGGTGACAGTGCCAGTGCCACCCCCGGATCCAGCAGCCCTGCTGTCCTCCCCCCTGCCCAGCCAGCTGCCCAGCCCTTCCCCTTCCAGGTTCCCCGACTGGGACTTGGATTTCACTTCGGTGCTCAGCCTGCGGGTCACCTCGCGGCCGTTGGCGTCCTTGAGCACCTCCTGCAGCGTCTGCAGCTCGGGGGAAGAGCTGGACTTGCTGAGGGGCTGCGAGGGCTGGAAGGAGAGCTCCTCCAGCGCCCGGCCCTCCTCCCTGCCGATGGGGATGCCGCCCTCCACCAGCTCCTCCGACTTCAGCGATTTGTCCTCCTGGCTGGACGTGGAGGACGACTGCAAGAGAGAGAAAAAAAGAATGGTTTTCATGGAATCAGAGGATCCTGGAATGCGTTGGGTTGGGATAGACCCAGAAGTTCATCCCATGGTTGCTCCAACCCCCATCCAGCCTGGCCTTGGGCACTGCCAGGGATCCAGGGGCTTCTGTGGGCACCCCATGCCAAGGCCTCCCACCCTCACAGGGAACAATTCCTTCCTTTTCCTGACAGCCAAAATTAAACCTGACAACAGTCCAGGCACCCCAACACTGCCAGGGGAAGGTGGGCAGGAAGGAGCACAAAGCAGTGTGGAGCAAGAATCCTGAAAAAGCAGGGATTTTCTCCTGAATCTCCCCAGGCCATCCAAACTCCCAGCGCCACCAGTGAGCCGGTTCTGAGGGGATCATGAGGGAATTCATGGACAATCCCGGTTCTGAGGGGGCCATGAAGGAATTCATGGACAATCCCGGTTCTGAGGGGGCCATGAGGGACAATCCGGGTTCTGAGGGGACCATGAGGGAATTCATGGACAATTCCCCCCCTGTCCATCACTCTCTGCTTGCCCTGGGCCTGTCCTTACCCTGCTGTAGGAGCCCTGGGATTTTCCAAACCTCTCCTCGCTCAGGACGTGCTCGGAACACGAGGTCTCCACGTCCTCGCTCTCAGGGGACTCTGCGGGGGACTCGGCCTCCCGGAGCTCCATGTCCTGGGCGCTGCCCTCCTCCAGCACCACGGCGGATTCTACGGAGACACCGGCGCGGGAGCTGTGCAGGGCGGACACAGTCCCAGCCCCTCCTCTCTCCTCTCCTCTCACGCACCAGCCTTTTCCCTACGGGATCTCAACAGAAGGCCATGTGGAAACAGTGCCCTGCTCGTGTCAGACTCGCTCCTGGCTCCCCTTTTTCCAGGGAATCAATCACCTCACCCTCACAGCCTGCCCTGGGCCGAGGAAGGGCGGCTGCTCCCAATTGTTGCTGAGGGACAAGCAGGACAAGGAACGGGACCTGGGACACCAGGACAGACAGAACTACAGAGGTGTGGGGAGTACAGATCAAAGCTCTGTGCGAGGGTGCGACAAAGGGAGCTTTTTGCGCTGAAACACAACGCTCCTGTGCCTCGAGGCCTATGAGGAGACGAGGAATTTTCCTAGGAGCCATTTCCTGGCAGTCTGGCAGCTTTCCTAGAGCGCCTCAGAGAAGCACAACGATTCAGCCCTGAACGTGTGGAGGGACAGGAGCAGGGGTGACACGGGCACATCTGCTCAGACACACGGGGAGTGGAACCACGCTGACACAAAGCTCCGTGGAAGCCCTGCCTGCGTGGAGGATTGACCCTCGGACCTGCTCCAGGCACTGGCCACGGGGATGAGTCTGACCCAAAGGCTCCTCCTGGCCTTGCTTTTTGTCCTGAGGAAAAGGCTGGAGAACAGGAGGCTTCCCGTTATGCACACAAGGGACTGGAAGACCAATCTGAAAGGCCAAGATTTGTTTTCCAAAAATAATAACGATAATAAAAACCAAAAATTAGCACACACAAAAATATAAAGGAAATCAGCAAAAAAATTATAAAAAAAAACAATACAAAGGAAAAAAATCACTAAAGCAGCTTTTCCTGGATTGATTTCAGCTCGCAGGACCAAAGTTATTTCAAAGAAGCAATTAAGAGTTAGCATTGCACACACAAACCTTCTAAAAATACAAAACAAACCAAAAGGAACCAAAACAACGTGCTGATCTGGTTAGCTGTCCAAGCCAGAACACACCTGCAGATACCCAGGGCTTGCAAGCTCCCCTCCTACACCAGGATTGCTGGGGCTTTGAAACAACTCCAGCACTAATTATGCTTTAGGTGGGAAGAGAATCGCAGGAGCAGAGAGAAGTACGGAAAAATATTGAACTGCAGCAGCTTTGTGTCGCTTTGAGAGGCCTCTGACAGCAACCAGCAGCAGCTCGGAGCACCCCACAGCTCTGCTGGGAGTTTTCCAGTGAAGGAAAGAGGCAGAAAGACATTTGAACCCTCTAATTAAAATCACAAAGCATTGCAGGTTATCAAAGCAATGCAGGTGTTGTGCTCATAAGGTGTGTAATTTGATCTCCACTTCATTTAATTAGGAAATCAATTTTACTGAAGTGGAGAAAGATTTCACGTTATTACAGAGCCTCTAAAAGGCAGAATTTAGCAGGTTCTCTGCTGAAATACATTTCTTTTTTTATTTAAAAATCTCTTAACCAGCCTCCACGCTGGCTGAACTTTATCCATACATCCAATACATCCAAATTATCAGCTGCTCTCATCTTGCTGTGTCCAATTCTGGCCGATCCCTGTGGGCTGAGCAGCTCCAAGGGGAGCCTGTCCTGCAGCACACGCTGCTCTCCTCACAGCTGGCAGCTTTTCCACCCAGCAGGACACAAAGCCAATTGGAAAACGGAGCTGCAAATGAAGAATTAATTAATCCGGCCACGTTTGGACAGGTCATTTAACCCTCGGCCTCATGACTCACGAGCCAGCCCAGATAAAAAACCCAAAGTTGCTTTAGGAAATTGTCTGCACTTGCAAATGTTGGATCTGGCTTGGACTTCTTCATGCTAGTCAAGATCCCATTTGTTGAGAGTGATGAGACTGGGGACAGACAGGAGACATGGAAGGGGAGAATGAGGGATGAGGGACACATTTTCTATGAATCAGAGGTGTTCTTCTATGGCAATACTGTTTGGTTGGTTTTTTCCTTAAAGAGATATAAATATACCTGCCCAGGATATGCTCCTGTGCAACTTCCCTTGACAACTGGACTGGTACATGGAAGAGAAAGAGGCCACTGCAAAGGGAAATCAAGTGAGCAGCTACATCAAAAGGAAGGAGAGACTATATGAAAAAAAAAATATATAAAAAAATTAAAAAAGCACAGAGTTTAAAATGTAACCAAGAGCCTAGTTTAAAACAAACAAATAAATAAATGAAACAAAGGAAAGAACAAGCTGGGATAAGCTCACCAGATGCCAAGGGGATACTTTAAGGGCACAAGGTCTCGACACGAATAAGGAGGAATAAACACATCCAACAGTGCAGGCTCCGACTGCTCCCTTTGCAGAATGCACTTTGTGAGGCTCAGGGACAGAAAATCCCCTCCTGGCATCCCAGCACAGGCAGGAAACCAGGCTGGGCCTTTCCTGACCTGCACAAGGTCACGTTTAAACCCACAGAGGAGTCTGAGGAGTAGAACTCTGGGCCCAGACTCACAGAGGTTTAACCTCTGGAGAGCAGAACGGGCGTGTGACAGTGTGACAGCCAAACTCCTTCCAAGCACTCACTCCCCAGCAAGTCTGGTCAACCAGGATGTGCCAAAATTCCTCTCAGACTGGCACAGGAGTGGCACTCAGGTGGTGTGGGCTCAGCTCTCCACTTAGCCCCATACACCACGAATTTTTAGAGCCACAGAAGTGTTTATGGAAAATAATTCTTCTGTTTGTTTGTAGGAGGTGATAATTTGATTTTGACTCGCATTCTGTGTTTACACGTTCTGAAATGCTAAAACATACCCTGCCCTGCTTCAAGCAAACCTGAAAATTGGCATTTTTACCAGATTTCCAGGCAATCCATCCCATTTTTCCCCAGCAGAGCCTGGTCTGCTGGTGCCACTGCCCAATTCTGATGGTCCTGCAGTGCTCAGAGCCTCAGTGTTTGATATCTCTGATAAGAGCTCGAGCAGGGACTGCAGAAAGCTTTAAAAACTGCAGCTGTTGGTCAACACCGACCTCCCAACATGAACAGCTTTTTAGGAGGAACTAGCACCAAATGAAACAGAGTGAAAATCCCTGGCCACTGTGTTAAAGTCAAGCCAGCAAACGGAACTCAAGTGGTTCAGCTGAGGGCTGAACAGCCCTTTTCAGGGGTGGGGGAACCCAACAGGATTTGCATTCTGCTGTCGAAGCCAGAGGCAGCCGGCTCCTCCTGGCTGGCAGGGTTTGGAGCAGGCGTTCCCCAGGAACCCGCAGCGCCCGGTGCCCGACACAGACTCCCGAACTGAAGACAAATGGAAATGGAAACACCGCATGGAAAGATCCATCCACAAGTGGGATGCCCAGATCAGCCCCACACGAGTGGGAGAGGGGAACAGATCCATGACTTGGTTCATTTTCATTTGGGGAACACACGGCACACATGGCTCCTCCGCGGCAGCTCCCTGCTCTCCTCCTCCCCCTCTGTGGGACAGCAGAGGCAAGAGGAGAATTTTTCACTTTTAGGGACAAGAAGGGATTCCCTTTCTCACTGCTGCCCCCCCCAGCTGCCCCGCAGAGACCCAGAGGTGCTGGAGCTCCCACCTGTGTTGGAGCGCTGCAGCAGCGAGGGCTTGGCCGTGCCCGTGGCCAGGCTGGAGGAGGGCACGGACAGCGATTTGTACAGAGCCGTCTCCCGGTGCTCCTTGAACCTCTCGGCGGCCATGAGGGCGTTGGAGAGCTCCTGCAGGGGCATGTTGTTGATGTCGGAGGAGAAGGGGCTCAGCGGGTTCTCCAGGCTCATCAGCCAGCTCGTGTTACCTGCAGCACACGGGTGGGAAGGGGTCAGGACTCCCAGCTCCCCCAGGGGTTACGGCTCACGTTGAAAATGCTCAAATTGTTTCGGAATTTGCAAATTAAAATCCAAACGGAGCAAGTTCTCCATTCTTTGCTACTCCCAGCGCTCTTCACCTTCACCCCGAGCTCCTCAAAACCCACCCTGGTAACTCCCTGCTACAACAGATTCCCAAAAGCATCCAAAACTCCCAGGTGTCCTAATTAACACCAGGGCAGCTATTTTCTCATGGAACAGCTTTCAGCTGAAACAAGTAACTCCTGTTAATGGCCTGGAACATACCAGCGTTCAGGAATTTTGACTTTGAACAGGTTATTCCTTCCCTAAGAGCAAACACAACCGTGCAGCTGCCCAGAGCAGCTGTGGCTGCCCCTGGATCCCTGGTGGTGTCCCAGGCCAGGCTGGACAGGGCTGGGAGCAGCCTGGCACAGTGGAAGTGTCTCTGCCACAGCAGGGGTGGAATGGGATGAGCTTTAAAGTCCTTCAAACCCAGACCACCCCCTGGTTCTACACTTTCAAAAGGCAGGGAGCCACAAACAGATCCATTCACATTAAATTCGGATTTTTCTCCTTCACCCAGCCCTGGTTTCTCACCGAGGATCCCGCCCCATGCCCGGGTACCCACCTGTGGGCCTGCGCACCAGGATTTCTGCCCAGCCCTGCGTCAGCAGCGGCACGTAGGCAGCCAGGTTGGCTTTTTCCTTCTGCAGGGCAGTCTGAGGAGCAGGAGCAGCCTTCTCTGGGCGAGCTGCAGGAGCAGGAGGGCCCTGTGGCCCTTGGGAAGTGGAGCCGCTGGGAAAATGGGAGGCTGAGCTGTCTAAGGCACCAACACGTAAGGCATGGCCACCTGGCAGGACAGACACAGGCCGAGTTAGCCCCAAAAATACCTCAGGAATTAAGCTTTTAAGCCCCTCTAGCAGCTGCACACACAATATCCCGGTTTTATTTCCCTTTTCATTACAATTATTATTTTTACTATTATTTTATTTCAATTATTAAACTGCTCTTCTCTCAATCCATGAATTTTCTTACTTCTCCCCTTCCAATTCTCTCCTCCATCCGGCCATGGGAGACTGAGTGAGCACCTGGGCGGGGCTCAGGGTTAAACCACAAAGAGAATTTTACCTTCCATGTGTTCCTTATAAACTAATTTATGTGCTCACCAAAGCTCTCCTGCAAGGAGAGGAGCTTGAACACACCTGAAGCCGACAGCTGCTGCCACCTGCACCCCAGTGAACAACAGCCAGCTGCAGATCTCAGCTCAGCTCGGGCACAGGGGACACCTGGAGCTGTGGCAGTGCCCCAGGAGCGGCACGGAGAGCCCAGGAGGGGCACTCACCGGACATGGAGCGGACTCTGCTGCGGGAGCTCCTGCACACCTGCTGCCCAGCCTGCGACTCCAGCTTGGCCGGCGCCTCCTTGGTCTGTCTGACTTGCAGAACGGGCTCTGAGCTGCAGGGAAGGAGACGGTGGTGATGCTGAGGGAGGAATCCATGCTGGACAAATGAAACATCGCTCTGATGGCACGAAGGAAAACCGCAGGGATGCAGCAGTGGTTTGGGTGACTTTGTCATTCTTGAAAAGGGAGCAAAACTGACCTTGATTCTGGGGCGCTCTGGAACTCCCCGGAGTCCAGGCCAAGCAGGGACCTGGTCCCTGTTCCAACGCTTGTAGTGATGGTCACCAGCTTGTTCCCAACCAGCCACGTCTTGGTCCTCCCTCCAGCCAAGAGAAACTCACCCACGGGAGACCTGGAACACATTTGGGATGAAGATTCCTCAGGAGCAGAGAGCAGAGCTGATGTCGGTCATGAACTGTGCAGTGGGAAGCCATTCCCTGTGTCCTGTCCCTCCATCCTTTGTCCCAAAATCCCAGTGCAGCTCCCATGGAGCCCTTTTAGGCACTGGAAGGGGCTCTAAGGCCTCCCCACAGCCTTCCCATCTCCTGTCTTCCCTCATCTCATCTCACCTCCTTTTTAGCCAAGATTTCATCAGTGAGGAAAGGCTTCAGAGCCTGGGCCTGTCAGAACCCCAATGTTTTAATAAAGTGAAACATGAACCTGAACCCCGCCCCGTGTCCCTGGTCCCGGACTGACCTCTTGGGCACCGCGGTGAAGTTGGAGAAGACGTAGCGAGCCATCATGTCCAGGCAGGTCTCTGTCAGCTCCAGGTGCAGGTTCTTCAGGTTGTCGTCAGCCTGAGCCATGGAGTTCTCATCGGCAGAGCCCAGGCTCGAGCTGGTGATGGAGGTTTGGATGCGACTGCAAGAGAAGGTCCCAGCTGCCAGATCAGACCGCAGCCCGTCCCTGTCCCCGAGGGATGCACACCCTGCCGAACATGCACGTGCCAGCCACCAAACCCAGGGCTCGGGAAACAGCTCTTGGGGTCAGCCTCGTGTTGAGCCGCCCAGGCTGGCGCTGCAGGAAGGGTTTGCTCTGGAGACACCCCAGTGCCAGCCAGGCGGCCGGGCCAGCGCTCTCTGATGTTGGTGGCCCATGGGCAAGTGCACCAAGCGAGCAGGGAGGGCAGCTCTGTTCCTAATCTATGCTGAGGGCAAGCGTCCCACGCCCGGCACCAGCTTCCCAGGCAGCAGGTTGCCCATGAGCCAGAAATTGGGGCACTCCAGACTTTGCTGCACAGTCCTGTGCTTTGCTTTTTTCTCTGTTGCATCCCTTCCGTATATTGGTTTTTCCCCCCTCCAAATTCAATAGCTACGTCACACCTAATTGAACTTGAAACAGGAAAAAAAATTGCACTCTGGACAGGAAATTGGCACAAGAGTAGAGAGCAGGTCTGCCTTCCAATCAGCCAAACCAGCAAGGCAGCTTTGAGCCATTTCTGTTTCAGGCTGGGCTGCAACATTTTACAAAGAAAACTCCTTATGCCATTGTGAGACAAACTAAGCTGAGGCTCAGCCCAAATTTTTATGACGTGGCAACTTCTTTGGCTTCATTGAGGGCGGTTATCCGAACTTTGAGTTGCTGCCGTTTACACAGAAGGAAATCCCCATGATTAATGGGGACATCAGAGAACCCGGGAAGGGTTTGGGGTGGAAGGGACCTTAAAGCCCATCCAGCGCCACCCCAGCCATGGCAGGGACACCTCCCACTGTCCCAGGTGCTCCCAGCCCCGTCCAGCCTGGCCCTGGGCACTGCCAGGGATCCAGGGGCAGCCACAGCTGCTCTGGGAATCTGTGCCAGGGCCTCCCACCCTCCCAGGGAAGGATTTCTCCCATGAAATGAAGTGTCAGAACTGTAATTGCAATTCAGTCACTTCAATCCCTTTCCCCCAAATACCATATAGAGCCAAAACTAAAAAAAAAAAAACCCAAATCAAGTTCCACTGATAGAAATCCTACATGGCACAAATCTTCAGGTTCAGCAGTTTAACACTCAAGGAAAGCGATCCAGAAATACGTTTTAAAAACTGGCGTCAATTATCTCACATCTTTCACTCGAGTAGATCAATGCTTGCCATCAAAACCTGTCCATCAATCAGACCAATGCCTGAAATCAAATCTTGTTTTCCTCGGTTGTGAAAGCAACAATTCATACGGGCTGAGCACACCCTTCACTGCTCCCTGGAAAGACAAATCCAGGTTTTTCATACTTGAGACCAGGACACTTCATCAGCTCCTTCAGGAGAACAAATCCTAAACTGGGGCCAGAACTATTCCTCCCAGACTGGAAGGAGGGCTCTCCGTAACTGCAGAGCTTCCAAAGCCTCTCCTGGAGCAAATCCCTGCTCGGGAGACTCAAGTTTTACCGAGCCGTACCCGGGATTCTCACTTGTGCAGAATGCAACCTTTTTCCTTATTTTCCACGTGGGTTTTTTCCTTTGGGGTTTTTTTTCCCCCCTTTCACCGCCTTTACTTTGCAAACAGAATTTTTCATTGCCAAAGCATCAGAGAACGTGGCAAAGCGACCGCAGGCACCCGGGGTCTCGGGATAACTTTCCCAAAACCTGTGGCTGAGGCCGGTTCGGGATGGGACAACCAAGTCATGCAAGCATCCCGCATGCAAATCCCCCCTGCTGCCGCCCACCCCTGCAGCAACAGCTCCAAGGGCCCAGCTGCTCTTGGATCGCCCCCATTTAAAGTGCCTCTACCTGCGGACCACATGTTCAGACACACTGATGCTGCGGGACCGGAAGGCATCAACTGCAGAGGGTTCTTTCAGCTCTTTCACTGGAGGAGAGTTATTCAAGCCTTGCTTTGCATTTTTGGCTAGTCTTAAACTACTATGTGGAGAAGCACCAAGCCCCAAAAGAGGTCACAGAAGGGAGGAAACCATTGTAGGGATGTAGGTTGAAAGGTCACAGTCACAGGGTCAATATTGGGGGATCCCGGAGGGTGATGGAAAATAAAACGAATGCCAAAAAAAAAAGGAAAAAAAAAAAAAAGGGAAACAAAAAAAAAATTAAAACGTACAAACGAGCAGAGCTGAAAGCATTAATAAAAAGACAAACCACATTTTGAAAACAAGATTTTAAACGTGCTACGAAACGAACGAAATTAGCGCAAGTTGAAAGGAAAAAACTGGTTGAGATGAGAGTTGGAATACTGTGCTGTTCAGCAAAGGCAAGGGCACCTGGGGGGCTCCCTGGGCACAAATCCCTCCAGGCTGAGGAGTTTTGTGCAGCTCAGCCCCATCTTGTGTTGCCCCAGGACTCAACACCTGAGGACCTCACAGATCCTAAAATGTTTTACCTGCACCAGGTGGCAGCAGATTTTTCTGAGATGGGGGCCATGTCACCACCTCTGTCCCCGCTGAGCCTGGCCCAAAGCTGAGCTTTTCCCCCATCCCAGCAGTGCCCCTGAGCCCAGCTCGAGGCCCTGGGGACATTCCAGACCATTCCATCCCCGTTCCAGACCCCTCACACTGCAGAGCCTGAGCGGAGCTGGCTGGGGGTGCTCCTGTGCCCCCCCAGCTCCAGGCAACCCCTGGATTTGGGACTGGCAGGGACAGGAAATCACTGCTCACACTGCCAAGCCCACGTGGGAAATGGCAGCAATTAACATCCAAGAGGCTTTAATTACTCATGGGGATGCCAGGCTGGGCACTCATTTGGGCAGAACAGTTGGTCCAGCAGCTCCCGTCCCCGTGTAGGAAATTCAGGCACTGATTTAACCGTTCCGGCTGCTCCTAAACACCATTTCTCTGCCATCCTCCTCTCAGTGAGCTCTTACAGCTCCCTGTGCCACCTGGAGGGATCAGAATTTCTCTGTCCTTCTCTCACAGGTCACTTTTGGCCACGCTCAGGGATCAGCACCACCATCAGGACACGCAGCAGCCCTGGGAACTGCTGGGATCACGATCCCTGGGCACACCCAGCACCTCAGCTGTGGCAGGGAAATATTCTTTGGGCTTAAGGAGTGAAAACCGAGCCCAGAAGCTTCTCAGGCAGGGAAATTGGTGTCTGCTCCTCGCCTGTCCTCTGCCCTGGGCAGAATCCAAGCTCGGCCAGAGCCAGAGGCAGTGGCACCCTGCCATCCCAGGGCTTTGGGCACTGCCTGAGCGCAGCCACACTCCCCAGCAGAGATCTCTGTGCAAAGTGATCCAGCAAAAGCCTTTAGATACAGTAGTATTCCAACCTGGTAGGATTTAACAGGTTTTTTAAGGGGAAAAAAAAGACAAAAATAAAGATTAGTTGAAATTCTAACTGGAGAGATGAGCGTCAGAAGGCTTCTCTTCCAAGTTTCTGGGTGAAAGAGGAGGAGATGGGAGAGATGAAGCACGACACAGGGTTTGCAGCTGCAGCGTGAGGGCAGGGATGGTGTTTCTTCATTGCAAGGCTCTGCTGCAGCCTCGCAGCTGAAGTAGAGGCACTTTCCCCAGGGTTCAGATGCCACCCAGTGCTCACAACACTGAAGCAAGTTAAGTGAACCACTTTAGGTCATCCCTGCAGGTGAAAGGATGCTGGAGAAACCCTGAATGCCCTCCAAGGAGTATCCTCCTCCCCTGGCAAATGCTGCTTTGCTGGCAAGATACGCTCTGACTCCTCAAGGCTTTGCTTAAAACCAACATGATGGCTTCAAAATTCCAAAAAAAAAAAAAAAGGGATCAGGACATCCAGACAGACAGCAAGCAGCTGTGTGCCTGCCAGTGCGCTGACCTGACTGGGGTCACCACGGAAAAACACAGCACTGGCGCTCTAATTTATCCAGGTGGTTGATCACAACCATTTCCCTGGCAATCACCTGGAAATCACTGGTTACAGATCACTCATCAAAAGGAGCTCGCACAGTCCATATGAACCTGGCATTCTGTCCCTTCTGGTGTTCCCCTCTTCTGCTATCCCTGGAACCTTGTGCTGACACACCCCGACCTGACACAACTGTTGGTTTCCAAAAGTGAGCCCCAAGAAGGCAGGACAGGCAGTGCTGCCTCAGCTGCCCCGCCAGCCTGGCAGCCTGGCTGGGTCCCAGCTTCTCACCAGCCTCAGCTGCCTGTGCCCTGAAGAAGTTTACTTTGCCCTAAACATGTTTTCTTTGCCTTAAAAAGGTTTGCTTTGCCCTAAAGAGGTTTTCTCTGCCCTAAAGAGGTTTTTTCTGCCCTAAAGAGGTTTTCTTTGCCCTAAAGAGGTTTTCTTTGCCCTAAAGAGGTTTTCTTTGCCCTAAACATGTTTTCTCTGCCCTAAAGAGGCTTTCTTTGCCCTAAAGATGTTTTCTTTGCCCTAAAGAGGCTTTCTCTGCCCTAAAGATGTTTTCTCTGCCCTAAAGAGGCTTTCTTTGCCCTAAAGAGGTTTTCTCTGCCCTAAAGAGGTTTTCTTTGCCCTAAAGAGGTTTTCTCTGCCCTAAAGAGGTTTTCTCTGCCCTAAAGAGGTTTACTTTGCTTGCTTGCTGCTCTGCCAGCTTTGGGGTCACTACACGCAGCACTCAGGAGAGCGCAGGGCAGGGCGTGAGCGCAACAGGGAACAGCAAACCCTGCTGTGGCCGAACAGGATTTACCTCTTGGGCCTCTCGTTCAGGCTGGTGCTGCGGGCTCTGAAGCTGTCCTTCTCCGGGGTGTCGTCGAAGGACAGGAGGACGTTGGAGCGCAGACCCTGCCGTGGGGACAAGGGGTGACAATGTCAACAGCCTGCAGCCGAAATTCTGTGACCGGGGTCAAAGCACGAGAGCGCACAGAGGTGCTGACAAGGAAAAGCAGAATTTCTGTAGCTTCGCACAGAATATTTAAAGTTCTCAGAGCAGTTTTTAAGCTGCCGTTTCCCCCGGGCGCTGCTGGGCTGAGCGGGGCTGTTACCTTGGTGATGTAGGGGACGAAGTCCTTGCGGAAGGGCAGGCGGCAGCGGATGAACCACATGGCGATCACGTGGTGGGCCAGGCACACGATGTACTGGTTAAACCTGCAACAGCAGAGAACCCCACAGCTCAGTGTGCCCTGCTCCATCCGACACACAGAACTGGGCCTCACCTACTCAAACTGTAAAGGAAAAAAACCCTCAAAAGTTTTCCTCAAGAAAAACAGGTTTTTGTGCAAGGTGATGCCCTAGAATTTTATCGTGGGGTTACAGAATGGTTTGGGTGGGAAGGGATCTTAGAGATCATCCAGTTCCACCCCCAGGGACACCTTCCACCCTCCCAGGGTCCTCCAAGCCCCCAGCCTGGCCTTGGGCACTTCCAGGGATCCAGGGGCAGCCACAGCTTCTCCAGGCACCCTGTGCCAGGGCCTGCCCACCCTCCCAGGGCAGAGAGATCCCTTCTTCAGGCAAAACCTGGAGACATCGGAATGAGCAACACCCTACGAACAACCTTGAGCCAAATACTACAAAAAACGGTTTTCCATGCTCTGAATTTCACAGATGAGAGGGAAGCACATTCCTTGGCCTTACTTGGAGGGGTTGGTGTAGGGCAGGGAGATGGCGAAGACGCTGGCGTACTGCTCCGCCGCGAAGTTCCGGTACAGGTGAGGCAGCCTGGCCAGAGCTGCAACAGTGCAACAACAACAGCAGCACAGCTGAGGCCTCAGCACAGCCACTCAACAGCCTCACTCCGTTTCATTTCTATAATTTTTTGTTTTTTCCTAAGTGATCGGTGACACGGAAGTTAAAATCAGGGTGTAACGTCATGCAAGGAGAAGGCAGCTTGTGTTCCCACACGGCTGCACGACACAGAGAGTGTTTCTCTCTTCGGAGCAAGAGCTTTACACAGAAAAGTGGTAAAAATCAAGGTGAGCAAACATTCACAGCCTGAGGGTGGAGCAGGGGCATCACAGTGCACTCCGTACACCCAACATCACCAAACCCCCCATGTTCCACACAAAAAACACAACGAAAGAATGTCAAAAGAAGAACGTCACGGCTTACTGGACAGGAATTCCAGGAGGGGGATGGCCATGTTGGCCGTGGCAGAGATGTGGGTCAGTTTGACGATCAGCACGGGCAGTGCTTTGATGATGATGTCGGGCATCTCCACGCTGCAGACGGACAGAGCCACCACGCACTGGTTGGCGCAGCGGTAGATGAGCCCGTGCTCCAGGCAGTACACGATCTCCCGCTGGGGACGGAGGGGAAACGCTCAGCACACGGCCAGGAACAGCCCCGAGACACCTCCTGCTGACCCCTGCGCCCTGCAAGGTGTCCCTGCTGCCAGGCCTGGCTCACACACCCGAATGCCAACACTGAGCTTTAAATGACGCTCCAGACACTCCAGGCCAAAATCCTATCAGGGGATTTTAATATCGAAGACTTTGATATCGAAGTTCCTGATTTAACAGGAATTTTGTGTTTATAAGGGTCTTGCTGCAGAGGGTAAAGTCACCCAGTGACCTGTGAGGGGGGACAGGTGAGGACTGAATCCTCAGTTAATCCTGCGTGGAGTCAGCAAAATTTTTCACCCCGAATTTGGCAAATGCAGCGTTTCCTATTTATCACCCCGAATTTGGCAAATGCAGCATTTCCTATTTTCCACCCCGAATTTGGCAAATGCAGCGTTCCCTATTTATCACCCCGAATTTGGCAAATGCAGCGTTTCCTATTTATCACCCCAAACTCGGCAAATGCAGCGTTTCCTATTTATCACCCCGAATTTGGCAAATGCAGCGTTTCCTACCAGCAAAGGGCAGCGTTACCCTGCACTTCTGTCTCCTAACAGGCTAAAAAATGCTCCACAGGCCCTGCCCTCCCTGCACCCTCCAGCTCCCCCGTACCTGCTTGGCCTTGTCCAGGTAGTGATGGTAGGAGATGAGCGCTGTCAGCACAGGCACCACGGCCAGGTGCAGATCCGTGCGGGAAAAGCCCTCGGGGGTGCCGTGCAGCCTGTCCGTGGTCTTCTTGTCTGTGAGCTGACACAGCACAGCCAGTCAGGGCCCTCTCACTGAAATATCCCCCAAAGAGCAGCAGAAAGCACTGCCCACAGCTCCCCTTGACCTCTATATACACATTTATTCACATATATACATTAATAACACTCATTATTACCCATTCTGTACCCTCACAAAAGAGAAGGTGAGTGAGGATTGACAGCCAGCCCACTAATCTTGAAAATATTCGTCTGAAGACGAAAAAACCCCCACTGAAAAATCCCCTCCAAGCAATTCCCAAGCGAGCCAAGGAGCTGGGGACTGCGCCTCATCCATTACCATGTAGCTCAGTGCAGAGGCCAGCAGGTCTATGTTGCACGGAGAGGTTAAAAAAAGCACTTTATAGCGGAGGGATTCGGGTAGTTTGTTGAGAACCAACTTCAACACCTTCCAGTCTGTCTCCTGCAAAAGACAGAACATGTTAAGGCGGGAGATTTTCGCGCGATTTCACTCCGGTTTGGAAGTCAGATCAATCGAGCTGCAGACAATGTGTCATTTCCTAGGCAGATGTAGGTCTTGTCGTGGTTGATACAGAAAAAGAAGTGGCATTTAGCTGTCACCAGTTTCTCCCTGTCTGTCACCCAGCTCTGGGTGCGATACTGGCGTCACAAACTGGAACAGAAATGATATTGGGATGTGACAGCCAGAATTCAATTCTCCCCAGCACCAGCACCAATTAACTCCCAGAGCAAGCCAAGCCCTCAGCACCGAACTGTGCCCAGAGCCACGCTCAGGAATAATTTATATTCACATTTATTGGTGATGGAACGTTCACAAATTCTCAAAACACCTCCCGAACTTGCACTGGGAGAGGTTTTAACTTCAAATGCCCTTTCAGGAACGGGGTGACTGATTGGATCTTGTTTAACAAGCAGAGTTTCTGCCCTCGCCTGCTCTGAACAGCGAAATGAAAGCTGTGCTCATTTCCTGAACTGCTGCTCCCACTGGTGGCTGCGAAGCTGAACAATCACACCCCGATTGCGAGCAGCACGGAGCAGAAATTGCTTTCCAGGCTTTATTTAGGGCTGGAATTCCCCAGGCAGCTGAGGCCAGGAGTGGACATAAAGATGCCAGGAGCGGACACAGAGATGCCAGGAGTGGACACAGAGATGCCAGGAGTGGACATCAGGATGCCAGGAGTGGACATAAAGATGCCAGGAGCGGACACAGAGATGCCAGGAGTGGACACAGAGATGCCAGGAGTGGACATCAGGATGCCAGGAGTGGACATAAAGATGCCAGGAGCGGACACAGAGATGCCAGGAGTGGNAGATGCCAGGAGTGGACATGAAGATGCCAGGAGTGGACACAGAGATGCCAGGAGTGGACACAGAGATGCCAGGAGTGGACATCAGGATGCCAGGAGTGGACATGAAGATGCCAGGAGTGGACACAGAGATGCCAGGAGTGGACACAGAGATGCCAGGAGTGGACATGAAGATGCCAGGAGTGGACACAGAGATGCCAGGAGTGGACATCAAGGTGCCAGGAGTGGACACAGAGGTGCCAGGAGTGGACATCAAGGTGCCAGGAGTGGACACAGAGATGCCAGGAGTGCACATACCTGCTTCAAGCACTGCAGGAGCACCCCGAAGACCATGGAGTAGGGCAGGTGCCCCACGCGGACGGTGGCACCTTGGGCGGGCACGCTGGGGCTGCCCGAAGGTGGGGACAGGGTGCCAGGGGGCTTTTTCTCAGCAGCTCTTTTCTCTGCCTCTCTGCAGCACAGGAAGGGAGAAAAATGTCACATTTTTCATTTTTACAGCCCGTTCATGTAACCTACAGCACTACCCTGTCTGGGAGCCCGTTTAAAAGCTGAACAACATAATCTGCATTTTTAATTTAAAAAAGCTCAGGATTGCTCAGTAGACACACAGCAATGAGCCAGTTTGGTCAAGTGAATCATTTTTCTATACCAACCTGTAGCAAATTTAGAAAGGTATCTTTTGAGGTATGTTACACAAAGAACTTTAGACAAGCTATAAAATTTAAAATAGCCAGATTTGTACAAATCACAGAATCAAAACTCAACGTGAAACTGGTTTGAGGCAAGAAACTGCAAATTTTTGGGGGAAGTTTTGTGAGCAGGAATTTAAATTTCGTGCCTGAGATTGAGAGCTCTGCAGGAAAGTGAAAGAATTGTTCGCCAATGAGTTACTGGTTCAGACAATCCTAAGGTGTAACTACAGACTGGTCTGGGATTTGGAAGATTCAGAAAAACTGCAGATTGCTATTAATGAATATATGCTATTCAAGAATATAATTTAGTTTGGAAAACAGCTTTTTAAAAATAAAAAATAAATTAAGAAGTGTCCAAGGCCAGGCTGGACGGGGCTTGGAGCAGCCTGGGACAGTGGGAGGTGTCCCTGCCATGGCAGGGGTGGCACTGGATGAGCTTTAAGGTCCCTTCCCACCCAAATCCCTCAGTGATTCTTCTGCTTCACCCAAGGAGGAACCTACACGAAGTCACAGAGGCAGTAGGGGCTGAACCTCACAGCTCCATCCTTGTTGGACAGGCCCAGGCGGTGCAGGGAGTCGGCTCGGAGCATCAGCAGGAAATCAAACACCTGCAACAGGGAACTGCAGTCACTCACACCCCAAGCCACCGGAATTCTCTCCCACCCCTCACATGACATTTTTCCAAGGATAAAGGGATTTTTAAGAGGTGCCACGACCTGTTCTGCAGGAGGCACCACTTCTGCTGTCACTCTGCATTCACACACCCGTGCGAGCCAAAAAACACTGAATTCTACATCTTGCAAGCTCTGGGGCACCCAGTCCCCACCTGCCACCCAGAAATCCCAGAGGATGGCGCAGCTGTGGCCCCGGGAGCTGCTCCTACCTGCAGCCTGATGCTGCTGGCCACGGGCAGGCTGTAGGAGTAGATGTAGTGGCGCTGCACGTGCTGGATCAGCATCTCGTACACGCGGGTGGCGTGGCTGGAGGGCAAACTGTACAGCTTGGTCTGCAGGCACAGAAACACAGCCCGGCCGCGGGGAGCCCGTCACAAACCTGGGGCTGCACTGCCACTTCCAGGAGAAACGCAGCACAAACTCCATCCTCGGTGCAACCCCAACAGATGGCTCCGAAATAAACCCTGCACAGGCTCCAGAGAACCACCTGCTCTCAACAACTGTGACACAGGACAGGCTGCCCCAGCACAACAAATCTGTGAAATCTGTTCAAGGCTTTGAACTCCTCCTTTCTGCTCATTTATGGCCACATCCTCCCTCCACACAGGGAAATGTGCTCATCTGTGCTGCACAACGGGAATTGAGAATATAAAACATTTACCAAACGGTCCTGCAGCGCCCAAAAGCAATTGAGCAAAACAAGAGTTAAAATACTGAACAGTTGAACAAAACTCAGACTATTTAATGGTGGGAAAAGAGTTATCTAAAAAGCCACGTCCAGCAGAAGAATATTACAAACAATCTGTGTTTAACGCTCTGCAGCATTTACCTGAAGGATTATCAGGAGCCCAAGAACCGCTGTCTTGACATCCTCCAGAGAAGCTGAGTACGACAGCAAGTCCCTCTCTTCCAGCTCAGAAGGAGATGACAGAGAATGAGCAGCCACCTTTGAAAGGGGAAAGCAACACGTGGTTTGATCCTGCAGCACATCTCTCCTCTGTTTCCCTGCTGGAGGGCGAGCAGAGCCTCGGGAAGGCTGAGGAAGGGTTTTCCTGGAGGAAACACTGCCAGCCCTGCCAGGTTCACCTTCTCGATGATGTCCAGCAGGCTGTTGAAGTGATGGGTGTTGCAGCCCTCGGCCAGATCCACCAGCAGCTGAGTGGCCAATTTTCGGACCTGGTGGTCCTTGTCCTCGGGGATGTGGGCCAGCTGCGAGATCACCACCAGGTTTATCAGCTCTTCCTGCAAGAGCACAGACCCTGCTAAGCTCTCAGATCACCACCAGGTTTATCAGCTCTTCCTGCAAGAGCACACACCTTCCTAACCTGCCAGGTGTCCCCTCAGCACATCAGAGAAATTTCAAACCAAACAATTCAGGTATTCTGATACCAGGCTCGTTCCCCCACTGTTTCACTCCTTGATCTCCTCTGCCACCCAACAGGTGTTTCTGTCTGCCATCCCTCCAGGTATTTGTGACTTTTATTGAACTTTTCAGTGTTGTGGGTTTTGTCTGTCCTACAGATCTGACAGCCCAGGCTCAAACAAAGGATTTCTAGGCCTGGTGTTTTGAGAGAGAGAAAAAAACAATAGCTTTGTGTTTTCACTGATCTTGAAGCAATCCAGGAAGCATCTCTGCCCCTTCCTGCCCTGTGACACTTTGGGCACATCCCGAGGAGCTGAAGCCATCCCTGGGGCTCTCCCCTCACTCCTCTCTCACAGGGTTTCCATCTTGGGTGGCAATGGAACTGCAAGCACCAAGCCACCTGCTCACTGTGTCCACTCCTCACCTTTTTACACAGCTTTTTCCAGCTCTTTGCACCTCCCACATTGACTGTCAATTCTTCCAAAGCAAAATGCACGTGGAATTCATGGCATTAAAACAGGGAAGCCAGGACAGAACCGGGTATATCCTGGAAACCCAGCAGCTCCCACTGGCAGCTGCACATTCCTGTATCCAGCCAAGGACAAACAATGGCACATCCTCTACAAGCATCCCAAAGGTCTGTGTGGGCAAGATTCAGAGGCCAGGGCTGTGCCTTCCCCACTGGCAGAGAGGGCTTGAAGCCCCCAGGAAAAACCTGAGACCTCACCCACCTCATAGAACTGTCTGTTGATGCTCAGCACGAAGGACAGCACGTCCAGAACCTTGATCCTGACAGCGCTGCGGCTCTCGTTCCTGCAGGGCACAGAGCAAACCCAAAGTGAATAAAGGAGAGTTGCTGATGTTCAGGGAAGGGGGAAAAGAAAATCAAAACTAAAGGAGAATAAGAAACTTCTTCGGATTGGAACAGTAACTGGGACATCAGCTGAGCCCCCAGTTAATGTCTCT
This sequence comes from Pomatostomus ruficeps, assembly GCA_013400735.1. NCBI lineage: Eukaryota > Metazoa > Chordata > Aves > Passeriformes > Timaliidae > Pomatostomus > Pomatostomus ruficeps. Next base: position 50,767 of record VYZT01059386.1, on the reverse strand, counting down.
ACATCTGAAATCAGACTCAACAATTGAAAATTCAAATCCCAGTTCAGCTTTTACTCCTCCTGCAGACCTGTAAGTGCAGCTTTCCCGTTCCCACTCCAAGCCAGGGAGCACATGTCAGAAGAACAAGTGCTCTGGTGAGCGAATCTAACACCAAACACATGGCACTGCGGAGGAGCTGCTCCTTGGCAGCGCTTCACAGAGGAGACAGAAGTTTGTTATTGCTCTGTGTCGACGTTTCAGAGCGCAGAACCCCTCGGGGAGCACCAATTCAAACCCAGATAGCTGGAATTGTGGATAACCATACGCAACCCTAATGCTTAACAGGAAAATCTTGTTTGGCGTCAGAACTACAAAGTGCTGCGGAGTGGAACACAACCGCCCCAGTTAATTGGAATAGTTCTGAATGGAAATAAAGAGAAGGGGGAAAAGAGCAGCATAAAGAACTCAGTGGAAAGCTTTTCTTCTGGTAAATGAATCCTTTCATGTGCTGTGCCCCGGGACTACCACACTGCTCAGCAGCCATTTACCAGCTCAGAACTTCAGAGCGTTAGAACTTCACAAAACAAAACTAACACGGACGGGTGGTGAGAAACACTTGAAAGTGCTTCTGAAATGTAAGAACTTCCCAGAGTTACGATTCCTACCTGAAGAATCTCTCCATCAGGAGCTGCAGGTTGTGAATCCAGCCATCCTTGGCAGGGTGGATGGACTGAGCTCTGTACGTTATCAGGTTTAACACAGAGGATTCCTTTCAAGGGAAGATCAAGGAATTTTTTTTAGTTTATAAGCGAACACAATAAATCCATTCCCCCAACCCTCCCACAGGAATAAGGCTCAGGGAGGTCCTTGCTGGGATTTTCTGACCATTTGTTATTTTAGGGCTCCCAGCTTTCAGCTGCAACAGAACAGACCCAAAAGGAGGAATAATAATAATAATAATAATAATAATAATAATAATAATAATAATAATAATAATAACCATAATAAAGCCTTACTGGTCTCTGGTCAGCACATCTTTCCACCAGCTCAAAAAACCTCTCTTCAGAGCCATGAAAATCATTCTGGTCACAGAGCTCTTCTACCGTGGTCAAAAGATCATGGACAATGGCCTTCAGTTCTTGGCTCTCCAGAGCCTGCAAAGAGACAAAACCGTTCCTGAGGGAGCTCCACCTCGCCAAAAAGTGCAAGCAGAAAATACAAACAGACAGCTTGGAGCACCACAGCAGCGGGAACTGGCCGGAGCTTTCCTCAGCTCCCATTCCCCACCCTGCACACACAGATCCATCTCAGAGCACCACAGCAGCGGGAACTGGCCTGAGCCTTTCTCAGCTCCCATTCCCCACCCTGCACACACAGATCCATCTCAGAGCACCACAGCAGCGGGAACTGGCCTGAGCCTTTCTCAGCTCCCATTCCCCACCCTGCACACACAGATCCATCTGCAAACCAATCCCTGGAGCGCCAGCCCAGCAGGGCAGGCCCGGCAGCACCTGCAGCTGCTGCAGCAGCCGCTCCATGATGTCCAGGAGGATGTCCCAGGTCACCGCCTGCAGCTCCTTCCCGTACTTCTTGATGAGGCGCGTGATGGACAGGACGATCTCGTAGGACACCACGGCGTTGGGACAGGTCATGGCCTGCAACCAGAGCACTTCATCGCTGAGCAGGGGGCAAGAAGTGCACAAAACCCTCCCCACTTAAATTCAACACCCCTCATTAATGGGGAATCAGCCTGGAGGTCTGGGATAAATCCACTCCAGCCCCCGCACACACAGGACATGGCACAGAACCACTCTGTCAGGAGCAGTTCTGCACTCCTGTGAGCAGCTGTGCCTCAGAGGGCAGCCACATCCCCGTCCTACAGCCAGACAGGGGAATTAAAGCCACTAATTCCCACTGGAGGAAGTTTTGAGAGCTCTGAGGCTGTCCCCGAAGAGATCAACCCTCACTTTTTGTACCACCCGCTGGGAGGAGTGAAAGCTGTCGCTCTGTATTTTATTTTTTAAGCTGAATTACCCACAATGCAGGTATTTGCTAGAAAGGATTCAGAATTTACTTTTCTGGCCAAAGGTTTTCAAGGGGGAGGCCTCAGCTACAAACATAAATCCTCTCGGGTTACAGTTTCTCTCTGATTCACCCCAAACCCAATTTCTCCCTCTCATCCTCCCTGCAAAGATCTCTTTGGTGCAGGGGGTCACGTTTTTGGTTTAAATTTGTCCAAGTGGTTCAGAAGCTCCCCCAGCACCCCACTGTACCTTGAGGAACGAAGGCAGCACCGAAGTCGGGGAGTTGCGGAGGGAGTTGAGGCGATGAGCCCCCCACAGAGCCATCCCGACGAAGAACACGGCTCCCCTCAGCAGGGCTGCATCGGCCATGTAGGATCTGAGCACCAGGAAGGGAAGATTCAGACCACGCCACGATTATTTCAGCACACAAAGCCAACAGGAATATGCGCTGTCCCGACAGGAATTCCCAGCTGTACACAGGGCCTCGCACAGCGACGGACAAACACGAAAAGCAGAAAATCCCTCACCACAACTCTAAACAGAGGGAAATTAAACTCAGAAATGCCCCAAATGCTTCAGCAGCACAACCAGAAAGGGAATTTATTTCTAAGCCCCAGAACCTCCAGCTTGTTCTCCTGAGGTGGGTAACCGCCCATGTGTGACACTGGGACCTCACTGAATTCCTCGGATTTGCTCAGTTCCCACCCTGTACCTGTCCTCCATGATCCTGCACATGTTGTAGATGGCACTGTGTCCCAGGTGAGTCCCCAGGAGGTTGCGCATGAGCTGCAAATTCAGAGAGAACACCTCAATCCCCCATCATTAAACCCTGAGCAGCCTAAACACAGATTTAACTGGCCATGCTTCTGGAATTAACGTGTCCTGCATCCCCACGCTGGGACAAAACCCTGCCACAGCAGCTGGGAGCAGGGGAGAACCCCTGGACGTGACAGAACTCGCACTAACGAGATGCTGATCCCTTAACACTGAAACCATTTATAATTTACTCCTAAAACTGAGCAGAAACTGTGGCAGATGTGCACAGGCACGTCTGACACTCCCGCAGGAGAGAATTCCCCGAAGGCCAGAGCAGGCAGGGCTCTGACCTTCCAGCAGGGCTCGCAGAGCTCCTTGACGTTGATGGTGCGGCACAGGGTGATGATGAACACGGGCAGGTTCTCCGAGGGCAGGCAGTTGTAGCACACCACTGCATCCAGCACCTGCAGGGAAATCTTTGGGAAAGGGAGAGACACAATGGTTGTACAATTCCCTGGGAATCGGTCAGGTCAAACCCCCAACAGCCACGCCCAAGCAACCTTCTGGAAGTCAAAGAGATGAAGATATTTTGGGTTTTATTTCTTTTTAAAAAGCGTTGTTGATCCGCTTATCAAATTGATTAATGCTCTGTTTGCTTTAGAATAAATGATTGGTGTATGAGATTTATCGGCTTATAAATAACATAACATTGCATCAGCCCTCTTGAAAGATGAAAATAAACCCAGAGTCTGACGATCTGATTTTGTTTGCAAAAGTCGCAGTTTCAAAGAACTTCAAAGAATTCTGCAGCACTAAAAGAATCTCAGATCACTGACCTCTATGTCCATAGATGACGAAGTCTGGATGCACAAGAGGCAGATCTTGCTGTTAAGAAAGGACATTTAATTAGAATTGTTTGCTCCACATGATTTTAGGCAAATCACAAAGAGCCAGACCAGCCAGGTTAATTGCCGTGTTATTTAACTCCTCATCCCCCTTCCTGTGGCAATGTTGGTGACACCCCGAGGGTCACTGAGCACTGCAAACACTTTTATGAAGTTAAAGGGAGATTTAACTGTAGCTCAGTAACGCACAGACCCTTGTGAGACCAAGCAATGCAAGCAGGCCCATCCCATGGAATGGGAAAATCACATTTGGTTAAACTAAAGCAGATCTGAACGCTGAAAGAAGTGAAAATCAAATATTTGTCAGAAATGTCAGGTATGACCGAGGATGAAACAGATTCAGATGGGACAAAAAGAAATATCCCACTTGTCTGTGTGCTGATCTGCAGCTTTCTCTGTAATTAACCAGGAATAAACGTGTAGGAGTTAAAAATCCAACTCACTGGACCATGTCAGCTACGTAGTCCTCCAGATAGCAGCTATTGAATTTCACCAGGTTCACCAAAACCAGGAGGAACTCAGAAGTCAACCCAACATCCATCCACTGGAGCACGAAATCAGCTGAGGGAGGAACAAAACCCCGTTAAACACTACAGATCTACCCAGGAACGATCTCAGTGCCCTTTTCTGGTATCCCTGGATGTCTCTCCCTGGATTTATTCCCTCCACACGGAGGGCAGGGATGGTGCTCACCCAGCTCCTCCTCCAGGTAGGTGATGTAGCGTCCGTTCTCCGTCAGAGCCTTGAACACCTCCAGCCGCTCATGCAAATCCTCATTGGAGGGATAGTCCTTAATGACCTTAAAAAAATGGGCCCTGAGGATCCCTAATCGCTCACCCTTCAAATAAAAACAGAGAGGGGGTTAAGGCCTGGACGTTATCAAGGTCTAACTCAGTGATCTTCATGCTTGAAATTATCTTTTAATTGAATCAATGAATCTTTTCGTGAGTATCCACCCCTCGTTCTCAGAACGCTGAAAACTCCAGCTTTGGGCTGATTCAGCCTCGTGTTTGTGCAACACGTTGGGAAACCGGAGGAATTCGCTGTGTGCTGAACTTGGCCAGCCTGGCAAAGTGTCTCACACAGAACCTCCTGCATACCTGAAACATCAAAACCAGCTGCGAACGGGGACTGGAAGGTCTGGGCAGAGACCACGTAAAATCTGCTGAATTATGCTGAACTTAACCCCAAGCATTTCCTCTTTTCCAAGAGCGTTACCCCAAACCAGAAAAGCTTTCTATGAGCTGTATGAAAAGTTCTGCTACGTGGTCAAACCGAGACTTCATTTAAAACGCTTCCTCTTCCCATTTACGAGACACAACCAAGACAAGAAATAGGAACATTGGCAGAGAATGCTTTTCCCGGTGCTTTTCCCGTTTCCCCCCTGCCCAAAGCCAGGTTTAGGTCACAGTTCCTGCCCCAAGGGTTGTTGTCACCTGTCCCTGGACGATGGACTTGAGCAGGTGGAGCACGGCGTGCCGGGCCTCGGCGGGACGCTCGGGCTGCAGCATGTCAGCCACCACCCTCCAGACGGCCTCCACGGCGTGCTGGGAGAGAAACAGAGAGAGGCAGCAAAGCCCTGCTCCTGCTGGGCTCTCCAGGCACAGGCCCCAATCAATTATGGCAATTAATCACTCAGATCCAGGGGTTTCATAGCCGGAGTGCTCCGTTCCCAGGGACGCTCGCCCACCTGGGTACCCAAATCCAGTCCGGCACCCCAGGAACTGGAATTCCTCATTCCCACCACACTCACTTTGTGCAGGAAGCTTCCCCCAGCTACAAGTTGAGTTCAAAACCAATCAGGGGCTGCTTATTAACAAGGCAGAAGGAGATAAGGAAACCGCTGTTAGCATCATCTGCCATGAGCTGTCCTGAGCATCCCCAGCGTTCTCTTCCAGGAAGCTCCAGGAACCCATCAGCTCCATCCTCTCTGCTCCAGAGCTGCCAGCTTGGGCAGAATAATTTCCCTTCCCAGCACAAAGCAGCCTCTGGGAGCATCCATTTCAAAAAGCTTCCTAAACAACAGGAGTCTCCTACGATGGTTTGAGAGCTGCTGCTTGAACTTCCATCCTTCCAACGCTCCCCGAACGCTTTGGAACTCACCTCTTCAATTTTCTTGGTTTTTGCCACTTCGCAAATTTGACTGATTGCTCGTATCCTGTTACTCAATCCGCACTCTATGCTCAGTTCCTGGAAAGAAATGGAGAAATAAGCCAACAGTTTATCTTACCAGAAACACTTCTCCATGTCTCCAAGGGGAGAAGGAATTCTGGTCTCCTTCTCCCTTTTGTTTTTTTTGTATTTTCTTCCTTGTGTGCCAACTATTCTGCTTACAGACTTGTGGTACCAATTACTGGAATCAATTATTTTATTTTTAATTTCCACGGAACCGTAAGGTTTCCATAAAACAGAAACAGTTCCCGGCTTGTGGAAACTGCCACCACAGAAACCTCATCAAGCTCAGAGTATAAAAAAAGAGGGGACAGAGAAATACCCTCTAACCCAAGATAACAAGTACCTCTAAAGTATTAAATAGTGAAAAACTCAAATGCTGGAGCTGCAAAGTTGGTGAGTTTTACATCCATTTCACCAGAAAATGAGTTGAGAGATCAGGAGAGGGAATGATGGAGAGGAGCTGAACACCAAAAAACCCAGGAGAAGGAGCAAACCCTCCTGATCCCCTCAGCTGAGGCACCCCAGGCGCCACCCCACCTTCAGCTCTCCCACCTTGAGTATTTCTGCAGTGATGATGAACTCCGTCTGCTTGCCCTCCGACGACTTCGAGCTTCCCCGGGACGTTCCCAGCCCCAGGAGGTTCCTGAACTTCTCCTTCAGCCCCGAATCCTTGCTCTGAGGCTTTGCCATTGCTGCCAAGCGCCGAGGCCCTGCAAAAACACAGAACAGGGCTCTGGTGAGGGAGGTCCCAGGGGAACATTTCAGCAGGAAAACACCAGCAACAGCACCACAGCGGGGCTTTTCCAAAGAGCTTGGCTGTCTCGAGCCCTTCCAAATACAGAGAAACCCAGCACCGAGGGGAGCCTGGGCTGCTCCTGCCTGCAGCACCCGCATCCCGCAGCTCCCCAGGGCATGTGGGGCCTTTGGGATGCCCTTTCCTGGAGCTCGGAATGCCCAGCCCACCGCACAGGCTGATTCCTGAATTATGTCCACGTGCACACACTGCTGGGAGGGCGGGAGCTGGACACTTGTCCCCAAAGCAAAGGCCAAGCACACCGTCCTGTGCTGCCGGTGTGGGTGTGAGGAAGGACTTAAAATCGGAGTGTGGGAACATCCAAGTGCTGCTGTGGCAAGAGAAACTTGGGGCAAGAACAATGATGGCCACCGCAACAGCCTCCAGAAACTGTGTTCCCCTGCCCAACCCAGTGTCCCTTGGGGACCCCTGCGCTGGGCACAGGACCCTGCACACCCCCAGACCCCTGTACTCCCACGGACATCCCATGGCCTTCCCACAGCCTGGGGACAGCGATCCCGGGGATGCAGCACTGTGCCAGCATTCCAGGGGACACACCAGTGTCTGCCCAGTGTCACTGGGGGACAGACACATCATGGCCCCTTTCCAGTGTCACCAGGGGCACGCCATGGCCCCCAGCCCACCATCCTTGGGGACACACGCAGCCCCCAGCCCACCATCCCTGGGGACACACAGCGTGCACCGCCTTGGGGACCTCCTCACCCGAACCCACCCCAGGCCATGGCACACTGTTCCCCCGTGACCCCCAAACAAGCCCGGACACGCCACATCCCACCCTAACCCAGGACATGCCACAGCCGCTTAGGGACACTCAACGGGGGTCACATCCCAGGCCCCCAAACACAACGGGGGGTCACAGCACAGACCCCAAACACAACGGGGGGGTCACATCCCAAACCCCAAACACAACGGGGGTCACAGTACAGCCCCCCAAACACAACGGGGGTCACAGTACAGC
>VYZT01059386.1:32126-42137 GCA_013400735.1 Pomatostomus ruficeps | reverse complement strand
AGGGATAGGGGCGGGGAGGATGCGGGACAGGAGGATGGAGGATACCGGAGAGGGGATCAGGGTACGGGACATGGGCATGGAGGATACGGGACAGGAGGATGGAGGATACCGGACAGGGGATCGGGGCTTCCTGCGGAATACGGGAAGAGGGGATCGAGGACACGAGGCGTGCGGGACACGGGGATATTGAGGATTTCCGGGGATACGGGAGAACGGGAATTGAGGATTCCCAGGGCTGCAGAAGAGCGGGAATTGAGGATTCCGGGAAGGGCAGATCGGGGCTGGTGATGCCCTGTGCTGGTCACGAGGAGGGGCTGGGGACAGGGGCTGGGTGTCCTTGTCCGGGATGTGGCAGCGAGGGATGTGGCTGGGCTGGGGCTTGGGGATGCACCTTCAGCAGCCTCACCTGTGTTTGGGACGCATGTCCCCATCGTGTGACATGTGACCCCACTGTTGTCACTTGTCCCCCAGGTCCTTCAACCCTCCCTCACCCCGTGCTGGCTCTGGTTGGGACTAGGGGATGTGCGGGGTTAGGTTGGGACTGTGGGGTGGGAACTCACCCTGCTCCGGGTCCCGGGGTGTTTGGTGGTATGTGGAGCTCTGGGAGGGATGAAGGCATCTCTCCTCCAGCCTGGAATCTCTCCCATCCCGTGCAGGGAGCCAGATCCAGGGCACGCCCGGCCCCACGAGGCGCAGCAGGAGGAGGAAGAGCGTGGCCATTGCCTATGAGCCCGGGCAGGGCGATGGGACCGAGCCCCAGAGACCGCGCTGGGAGCCACGGGACTGGCGGGAGCAGCTGGAGCGCATCCGGGAGATGAGGAGGGGCAGGGACGCTCCCGTGGATGAGATGGGAGTGCAGACGTGCTACGACAGCAACGCACCTCCACAGGTAACAGCATTCCCACGGGGAACGGCATTCCCGGGGAACAGCATCCCCACGGGGAACAGCATTCCCACAGGGAACAGCATCCTGCTGCCAGCTCCAGCAGGCCCAGGAAAACACAGCCTCCCTCATCCTCATGCTGCCCCTGGATCTGTCCCACTTGGGATGTTTCCAGGACAGAAACTGGATCAGGACCCTGCGCTGGGATCAGTCCCAGAGGATGTGATGAGTGCGAGGGGCAGTGCTGCCTTATGGAGCAGGCTGGCAGGGCATGAAGCTGTGTTCCTTTCTCCTTAAAAATCTGTAGGAGTGCAAGGAAAGTATCCAGCAGGATGGCTGTGGAATGCAGAGGAATGTGGGGATCACCATGGGCAGGTTCAGAGAAGCAATGGGAGCCACTGCAGTGGGAATGTGGGAGTCACAGAATTGTTAGGGTTGGAAATGATTTTGGAGACTGATCCAACCCCATGGACTGGGAGCAGCAGGAGCCACTGGAGTGGGAACTGGGGATCATCCCCAGGCAGGCTCGGCGGAGCAGCGGGACCCACTGGGCTCTGTAGGGGATGTGGAGCACACAGCGGGACCCAGTGGGCTCTGTAGGGGATGTGGAGCACACAGCGGGACCCACTGGACTCTGTAGAGGATCTGGAGCACACAGCTGGACACACTGGGCTCTGTAGGGGATGTGGAGCACACAGCGGGACCCACTGGGCTCTGTAGGGGATCTGGAGCACGCAGTGGGACCCACTGGGCTCTGTAGGGGATCTGGAGCACACAGCTGGACCCACTGGGCTCCGTAGGGGATGTGGAGCACACAGCTGGACACACGCAATGCTGTCCGTGCTGCTGGCACCGTGCCCCGGGTCAGGATCCCTGCGGAGAAGGATGAGCTCTGACCCCGGCTCAGGGAACGTCACACGCTCTCGGCCACGTGGGCTGGCAGCTGTGGGGGACCATGGTGCCCCACACGGAAATAGCTTCTCCTCCCCGGGGAAGCGAGGCTGTTCCTTCCAAGAGAAGTGGATGTTGTAACCCTCAGCTCCTCACAGCATTTCTCTGTACCCTGAGACTATCCTGCTTCCACGCACTCGGGGATTTTTCCTGGTGCACCTGCGGTTTTGTAAACTTTGTTGGGAGAGCTGGAGGGAGGATTGTGTCCCACGTTATCCTGGGTCATTTCGGGTTAGTTGCATCATCCTCCTCACTCTGCTGGGACAGAATCACATCTGTGTGTGAGGGAGAAAGGGTTGGGAAACAGGAGGGGTTGGCCTGGCTCAACCCTGTGTGGCAGCAGCAGAGGAATTCCTGGGATTTGTCTTCTCCCGGTTCTTCAGATCTGGTTCTGTGAGGAGCTCGCTGGAGCCAGACACCTCCTGAAGCCTAGGGGAAAAGGGTTGGGATTTTCAAGAGCTGCTTAGAGCAGGAGTTGCCTGAAAAATCTTTGGGCGTTTGTCCTTGTGCATCCTGCAGGGTCTCCTGAGAATCCCATCCTCAGGAAAAGCTCTGTCCAGCCCTTTGTGGCTCAGCAGTGGCGCCCTTGGAGTGAGATCCCAGCAGCCAGAGCTGCTCCCTCCCTCCCACAGATACTCACAGCGAAGCCTGAAGGGGTTTCTTTCCTCCCTTTCTTGTGTGGTGGAATCAAAAGGTTCTGGATTATTCCTGGTGCAGCCTTCCAGTCTCTGGGAGCACACCCTGCACCGAGGGAGGTGCTGGAGGTGCTGGATGCTCCTGGGGATCCCGGGGTGTCTCAGTGTCCCCTTTGTCCCCAGGTGATGCGCTACCAGGTGCTGCTGGCCCTGATGCTGTCCAGCCAGACCAAGGACCAGGTGACGAGCGCTGCCATGCTGCGCCTGCGCCGGCGCGGCCTCACCGTGGACTCCGTGCTGCAGATGGATGACGAGACCCTGGGACAGCTCATTTATCCCGTGGGGTTCTGGAGGGTGAGTGCGGGATCGCCACATGGACGCAGAGGAACCCCCTGTGCCCGTCCTGTGGGGAGCTTTCCCCTGGAGTGAGGCTAAAACCTGGATTTCACACCAGCTTTGGCACTTTGTGTTCCCACCAAGACGAGATTCTTGGCTGCAGGGCCTGGAGGGTGGAGCTCCCAGCTCTCAGCATTTTGATTTCAGGGATAAATCAGGGCTGTCTCCCCTCCCCAGCTCCCATGAGTGGCCTCACCTGTAACACACACTCAGGAAATGTTGGTTTCCTGGGCTCTTGGTCTGTTTTCCCCGTTTGGGAGGGCAGCTCGGATCGTGTGCCTTTCCCCTTGGCTTTCCAGAACAAGGTGAAGTTCATAAAGCAGACCACGGCCATCCTGAAGCAGAAGTACGGCGGTGACATCCCCAGCACGGTGGAGGAGCTGGTGCAGCTGCCAGGAGTGGGGCCCAAAATGGCCCATCTGGCCATGCACATCGCCTGGGACAGCGTGGCTGGGATAGGTACGCTGGGCTGTGTTCTTCCCGTCCCTCTCCTGCATCCCAATCCATTCCCCAGGCAGAGGGGAAGCTCTGCAGCCCCAGGAGCCCCAGAACCCTGTGGTTCAGTCAGCTGGGGGAACAGTGTGACCCTCAGCCACGCTCTCAGGGAGCTGCAGGATCTCAGCAGCTGCTGTTCCTCCCCAGATCTGAGAGCAGAAATTCCCAGGAGAAGTCACTGCCCTGGGGAGCTGGTGCCAGATGGGGCTGGACCGTCACCTGCAGGTCCCAGCCTGGGGCCCCTGGGGACACATTAGTATTCCAAAAAGGATTTGCTGCTGGCTGGAAGAGCCCTGGGAAAGGCAGGACAAGCGAGTGGGCTGGATCCTGCAGCCCCTGCAGTGACCATCAGCTGGACAGGCCGTGGCCCCTGCACTGCATCCAGCAGCCCTGGGGCTCTGTTGTTCTCCTGCTGGCGGGGAGGGAAGTCCAGAGGCAGCCAAAGCAGCCAAGTGTTCCCAAATAATTGTGTGCTGGGTTTTGATTTGGGAGGCAAGGCTTAGTCTTCCTGTTTACAGCCATTTCCTGGGGTTTGCCCAATTAGCCCCAGAGACAGGTTTATCACCGCTGATCTAACAATAATACACTTTGCATTCAGAGCCTTTGAGCTCAAAGCACATTATAAACACGGCTCTAAGCCTCCCAAGCCCTCTCTGCTGGTGGGTATTATGAAACGTGTTTTCCAAGCGGGCAGAGGAAGGGGCAGAGATCACGATTTGCGTAACTCGAGCTGAAACACGGGCAGGACAAGAGCGTGGGGAGGCAAGGGGGGACAGGCTGCCCTGTGCCTGCTCCGTGAGCAGGGGAACCTCGGGAGAGGGGCTGGCTTGGGGAGAGACACCCACCCCAAAGGCTTTTGGCTCCGGGCCTGGGGAGAAAATGTTTGTTCTTGGAGCGAGCCCTGGGCTGTGCCTGGCTGCTCGTGCTGCCCGCAGGGGACGCTTTGCCTTGGCCCTCTGGCTGTCCCAGGCAGCTCTCGGCTCTGCTCTCTCGTTCAGGTGCAGCCGCCCCACCTAAACTCTGGGCTCTCCCTCCCCAGCTGTGGACACCCACGTGCACAGGATCTCCAACCGGCTCCGCTGGGTGAGGAAGGAGACCAAGCACCCCGAGGAGACCCGGGTGGCACTGGAGGAGTGGCTGCCCAGGTGAGCCCTGGGGCCCTGCCGGGTGGCTGCACCGAGTCCTGCCCGGAGCCGTTTCAGGCACTGCACTTTGGCTCCCTGCTCTCCCCAGGGTCACAGTAGCTGCAGGTGTTTCCCCTCACATCTCACCTGCGGTGGTTCTGTCGCTGTCAGACGGATCAATCACCACCAGTGGAGCTCCTGATCCCTGATTTTTGCCTCACCAAGTTTACCACGACCCAAGCCAGGTGCTTTTCCACGCAGGGCCTTGCTGAGCCCCATGGCCACAGCAGCAGCAGCCCAGGGCTGCACCCTGGCCTTCACTGGAGATGAATTTTCAGTATGAAACATCGGCTGACGCACACAGCGACATCTCCACATCTGGCACGTGCCTGAGTACAAGCATTGCTCACAGGATCAGGAAAGGTCGGGAGGGCTGTTCCAGGCAGGGATCAGGAAGGGTTGGGAGGCTGGGACTCACCCCCAGGGAAGGCAGGAGGGAAAGGGATCCCGTGAACACCACGGGCTGTTCCTCACCCCTTCCCAGCACTGACGTTTCTCCTCTCCCTGCAGGGCGCTCTGGAAGGAGATCAACTGGCTCCTGGTGGGCTTTGGGCAGCAGACCTGCCTGCCTGTGAACCCTCGCTGCGGCCAGTGCCTCAACCAGGACATCTGCCCAGCTGCCAAGAGACTCTGAGGGATCCTCCAGCCTTTGGAGAGCCACAAAGCTGCTGGGGCTGGCACAGGGCTGGCAGTGTGACTGCAGGGGACAGGAGCCGGCTGCAGCAGCTCCAGGGAACAGCCCCTGGCAGTGGCTCAGCTCTCCAGAGGAAAAAGGGGCTTTGAGAGGCAGCAATGCTGCTGGGCCAGAGCTGCAGGCTCCAGCTGGGTGGGTGGCTGAGCAGGACCCAGCTGTGCCACGCTGGGGCACTGCAGAGAGGAGCTTTGTCCTCAGGGACGTGCTGCTGCTGCTTGTAAATAGTTAATAAAGGTGGTGAGGGGGCTTTTTTTGCACCCACGAGGTTTGCTGGCATTTGTTGAGGGGAGGAGAGCATGGGTGACCTCAGCCAGGCTGAGGCTGTGGCAGCCACCCCAGCCCTGCCATGCCATGGGCTCTGCCACAACCAGGGGTGCTGGAACAGGACAAGAGCTGTGCCAGGGGACAGCCAGGATGGACAGCAGGAGGATTTCTGCAAGGAAAAGGTTGTTAAACACGGGAAGGAGCTGCCCAGGGAGGTGCTGGAGTCCCCATCCCTGGAGGTGTCCAAGGAAGGCCTTGGACAGGTTGGACTCGATGATCCTGGAGGTTTTTCCACCCCTGGTGATCCTGGGATTCTGAGGTGCAGCTGAAGCCTTCCCGTGCCAGGAGCAGAGGGAATCACTGACCACATGAGTGACCTCTGGGCCCTGGCAGCAGCAGGGCAAGGGGTGAGGAGAGCAGGGCCAGGAGAGCAGCCAGTGCCAGTCTGTGTGTGCCGCAAGGGTCACAGCAGCCAGGCCGTGTCCCCAGGAGCTGACACAGGGACACCACCACCGCTGCGCTGTGTTCTTCAAAGAAAGGGCAGTGCTCGCTGCATTGTGGAGCTTCAAAGGCCTCACTCCAGCTCCTCTTTAAAGAGGAAGCGAAGTTTACAATGCGCTAAAGGGCTGCAATTCCGCCCTGGAGCTCCCGGGCAGCTGAGGAAGGAGCAGAGAAGTGCCGGGTACATGGCAAACCAAGTTTATTACCGACAGTACAGTGTACATGGTGCGGCTGCAGTGCTGCTGCCAGCCTCAGACTTTATTGATTTTTTTTCTTTTCCAAGTTAAATGTACAGGAACTGAATAATTACTACCGAGCTACAAGATGTCAGGAATGCAGTAATGCTGCAACCAGGAGCAGTTTCCATGGACTAAAAGAGATTTAAGATTTTCAATCTTACCAGTACGGATTTGCACACCTGATTTCTTTTGATCTACATTCACAACTACACAAGGGTTTTTTTTCTTTCCCCCCTCAACTACAGCAGTCTCGGATGAGAAATGGGGTGTTCCCAGCAGGTCTGTGCTCCCTGACGTGCATCAGGGTGTCCTGGGAGCGCCCTGCCCTGCGCAGCCCGGGCGCTGCCGGGGTTTGGCGACGCGGGCACACCATGGAAAAGAGGAGCTCCTTCCAAACATTACCCAGAGAGAGAGAAAAGAGCGTTTTGGGTGGCCAAAAAGAGAGCAGGTAATCTGAAGTGGGATAGGGAAGAGGTGTCTTGTTAATGGCAGAGCCCCGAGGGGAGGCAACCTCTCCACATCCCCATCTGTCTCATCACCCACAGCCAAACCTGCACCAGCTCCTCTCCAAAGTCATTATTTGCAACCTGTTCAGCCCATCAGCAATCCTAAAAGAAAACTTTCATCAAGAGAACTCGTCTCCTTCACCCCTGAGGCTCTCCACGCTCCTGCCAGCAGCAGAGGGCCGCAGGCTCCCGCTGCTCCCCAGGGAAGGCAAACACGCCGTGCTGAGCTCAGCCCGCTGCTGAGGAGAGCAGAGAACGGTTTAAGGCACCTTGGAGCTCCACGATTTGGGAATACCTTCAGAAATCCGCGCAGAGCCGTTCCCCCATCCGCAGCACACTGACCACCCGAGGGTTTGCATCACAGAAGGGCTGGAGCGGGGCAGGGCACGGCCCCAGCTCTGCTCACATGTCGGGCACGGCCCCAGCTCTGCTCACATGTCGGGCACGGCCCCAGCTCTGCTCACACACCATCCACAGCCCCAGCTCTGTGTTCACACAACGGGCATGGCCCCAGCTCTGCTCACACACCATCCATGGCCCCAGCTCTGCTCACACACCATCCACGGCCCCAGCTCTGCTCACATGTCGGGCACGGCCCCAGCTCTGTGTTCACACAACAGGCATGGCCCCAGCTCTGCTCACACGTGGGGCACGGCCCCAGCTCTGCTCACACACCATCCACAGCCCCAGTTCTGTGTTCACACATCGGGCATGGCCCCAGCTCTGCTCACACATTGGGCACAGCCCCAGCTCTGCTCACACACCATCCACGGCCCCAGCTCTGCTCACACACCATCCATGGCCCCAGCTCTGTGTTCACACACCATCCACGGCCAGGTGATCGCTGCTGGTCCCTCCCAGCTGGGAAAGGTGCCTTGGTATTCCCAGTCCATTCCCACAGCGGTGCTGGGATTGCTGCTGGAGCGTGGCAGGGAGAGGGACAGCCCCAGCCCCTGTAGTGACACAGCTCTGTCACCTGCGAGCAGCTCAGCTGAGCCACCCTCACTCACAGCCACACAGGCAATGGTGCAGAGCTCAAATGGATTAATCTGTGATGCTTTAGAGAGAAACTTTGAGTGCTGGAGGAGGCCAGAGGTGCTGCCCACTCCTCACACCACTGCTCCATGTCCAGCCCCTGGTGATGTCCTTCCACTGGTGAGACACTCCCGGGCTGGACACCCCGACCCCCAGAGCTGCGTCCCTGTGCTCCCTCCTGGAAGCAGATGTGGCTCGTCCCCACCTCCAGGTCCATCCACAGAGTTTTTGTAGCATCTCGTGGTTCTCATCTTCGTGCTCCCTCCTTCCCCTGCCACATCCACGGCTGCAGGTGGGGAGGGCTGTGGCCTCTGGGGTTTGCTTTTAAACCCCACCCTGTCCCCTCTCTGCAGAGCTGTCAGGATGAAAAACGGGCTTTTACTGCCGGGGCAGGAGCTGCTGGTGAGGGGGGAGGTTCCTAAACTAACTGGAAACACATGGGACTTCATTAAAAAAAAACCAAATCCAACAAAACATACGTTTCTGCTTTGACAGCAAAGCCAACGAGAGCGATTTCCAGCCACAGTCCGTTTTCCCAGGGTGGGAGTAGCTGATGCTGGGCGTGGGGAGCTGGGGAGGGGGTCCCTGGCACCCCCACCACGAGCCATGAGGGGCACAGAGCTCCCACAAAGCCAAAACACCCCACGGAAAAAGTAAAAAAAAAAAAAGAAGTAAGAGAAGCCTAAATGATGCAGGTAAGAAACAAGAGTTAAAATTCTTCCAGTCCTTTCTCATAAGGACGGTGGGCAGCCGGAGCCGGGCTCGAGAGCAAGCGAGGACAGGAGCTTTGGTCACATTTGTCTTATGAGAATCGCTGGTGAGTAACAATAATAATAATAATAATAACAACAATAATAACAATAATAAAAAATAAAAATAAAAAGGACTTTAAAATACGCCTTGTAAAAGCAACCAGTGAAGAGCAGAGCACAAAGCATCTCACGTGGACACCGAAGGACAGGGCGTAGGCACCTCAGAAACGTCCGAGCCGGGGCGGGAGGAGAGCGGACGGCGGCCACCAGCAGGGCTCAGAAATTGCTGAAAATCTCCCGTTTCTTGTTCCAGTCCATCTGCGGCGCTCGCTTCTTCACACGCTTGGCCCTGACCTTCTCCTTGGCCTCGGCGGCCGTGGGGCTCAGGCTCAGCCCGCTCTCCTCAAACGGGTCCTTCTTGTCTGGGTCACCATCCTGGCAGAGAGGGGACAAGAGCTGTGACCCCGGCAGTGCCCCACAGCCCTCACGGAATCCCTGAGGCTGGAAAACCCTTCAGGATCATCCAGTCCCAGCTGTGACCCCGGCAGTGCTGCCACACCCTGGAGTGCCCCACAGCCATCA
Organism: Pomatostomus ruficeps; assembly: GCA_013400735.1. Classification (NCBI taxonomy): domain Eukaryota; kingdom Metazoa; phylum Chordata; class Aves; order Passeriformes; family Timaliidae; genus Pomatostomus; species Pomatostomus ruficeps. Next base: position 33,020 of record VYZT01059386.1, on the reverse strand, counting down.
TGGAATCCCTGAGACTGGAAAACCCTCAGGGATCACCCAGTCCCAGCTGTGACCCCAGCAGCAATCCCACACCCTGGAGTGCCCCCCAGCCATCCTGGCATCCCTGAGACTGGAAAACCCTCAGGGATCACCCAGTCCCAGCTGTGACCCCGGCAGTGCCCCACAGCCCTCACGGAATCGCTGAGGCTGGAAAACCCTCCAGGCCCATCCAGTCCAAGCTGTGCCCGATGTCACCAGCCCAGGACACTGAGTGCCACCTCCAGGCCTTCGTCTGGGGACTCCACACCTCCCCGGGCACTTCTAATGCTTAACAACCCTTCCCTGAACACTTTCTCCAGCCTGCACAATGAATAAATGCTCAGGGCTGGGATTTTTAGGAGCAGGAGGTCCAAGCCCCTTCCCTGTGCCGTGCCCGTGGTTTCCCTGGCAGCAGCATCCATGTGGCCATGGAGTTCATCACAACACTGAATTCTGTGCGGGTGTTTCTCCTGCCTGAGGAACGTGTGGGTGCACAGCTGGGGGTGGGAAAGCAGGGGCACAGCAGGCGCTGCCCGGCTGCACTCGGGTGCACGCACAGCCTGGAGATCTCTGGTTTTAGGGAGGCACTCGTGTCAGCCGTGGGCAAACCCACAGCCTGGAGATCTCTGGTTTTAGGGAAGCACTCATGTCAGCCGTGGGCAAACCCACAGCATGGAGATCTCTGGTTTTAGGGAGGCACTCCTGTCAGCTGTGGGCAAACCCACAGCATGGAGATCTCTGGTTTTAGGGAGGCACTCGTGTCAGCCGTGGGCAAACCCACAGCATGGAGATCTCTGGTTTTAGGGAGGCACTCGTGTCAGCCGTGGGCAAACCCACAGCACGGAGATCTCTGGTTTTAGGGAGGCACTCGAGTGC